>MU225687.1:39221-66599 GCA_018584345.1 Thuja plicata | reverse complement strand
TATATATATATATATATATATATATATATCTTTAAAATAATAATCTAATTGTGTGAAGGAAAATTATTTTTAGGTAATAATAAATCTATGCTATTCTCATAAATGGTAAATAGGATTAGTAAATTCTAGTACCATAGCTAAGTAAGTTAGTAAATTATTTTTAAGTTTAAATTCTCTATTTTGTCATCCTTAAATTTAGGAGATAGAAATTAAAACCTTATTAAATAAAATATGATTATCCCTTCATGGGAATGGTTTTATAAACCATATTATTAATGGGTGGATAGTTGTATCGGTTGGAATACCTGTGCAACTACTCCCTCCAATCTATATACATGAAAGATTTCCTGTGTGAGGGGGTGGATGGGGAGAAGAAAATAATAATGAGAGGAGTACTATGCTTGTAGAAAAATTATATTGTGAGGAGAGAATTTCCTAATTCCCAGAGATTGGCATTTGGTTGTTTCGGTAGAGGCTGGAGATTTCATCTAGAAGGAATCTAAGGATTGCTAGAAGGAGACTGAGAGAATAGGACTCTTCGTCAACCGAATCCCACAGGACTCCAGGTTGGAATCCATCCTGGGAAATAAACCTCTTTTATAGTATGAATGCTGGTTGTAGATTTGTTTGAATGCTTCTGTTTATGTTTTTTTTTAATTTGTTTGCAGAAATTTTATGCATTATTGTATTATTGTATTTCTGCATAAAGTTTATATATTATTGCAGTATTGTACTCTATATTATTATTGCATTATTGTAGAACATTTATAGATTATTGTATTACTGTATAAATGTTTATACAAATATGAGATTATTGTATAATGCCAGCCATTTAATGTTTATGCTGTATGATTGTATTCTATTTCCCGTTTATACAAATATAAGTTTCAAAATGTTTATACAAATGTCAGCTGTTTTATACAGATAAGTCATTAATGTCTACGATAAATATTGTATTCTCTCAGCCATCTTTGTCATTTATACGATGTCAGTCATTTATAATATGTTGTCATTGCAATAGAAATATTCTGTCATTTCATTATGCCAGCCAGCCATTTATAGAATCCTGAGTGTAACATTGTTTTACTCTCGTGTCTGTCATTTGGCTGAGTTAATAGTTATTACCTGTGTCATTTTGCGTGATTAGAGGTTGCATTTTTATTAAGGGTTGAAGTTGAACAAGTTTAATATTTAAGCCAATTAGTATAATGATTATATTTACGCTTTGTATTAAGGGTTGAAGTTGAACAATTTTAATATTTAAGCCAATTAGTACAATGATTATATTTTCGCTTTATACAAGTATAACATTTAAGTATAAGTTACTTTCTTATACTTTAAGTTATACTTGTATAAAGGGATTAGGTACCTTTTGGATTGATTGGGATAGGTTATAGCTCCCTAGGAGTTAAGTTGCAACTTCTAGACTTTAGATTTTTTTTTTATAAAATCAGACTTAGTCAAATTTCAGGCTTAGTCAAAATTTCAGACTTAGAATGAACTTTATGGAGAATTATCTTTTGGTATATGGAATATTGTGTAAACCTTAAATTTGTCCATTCCTTGTGGGTGGAGGTTATGTTAGTGCATTTAGATGCCTTAATATGGTTAGGATGTGTGTAGGAAGTAGTTTAGGGTTTAGAGTTGTCTAAGAGGATCAGGACATCTAAACATCCTCAAATGTTCCTAATTTCTCTAAACATCCATAAACTATCTTATTAACTTATATTATTTGTAGCAGTTCTCAAATGTGTTTATAATATGTTTTTACTGTGTGTATGATGTAATTGTCATATGTGGGTTAAGGGTAGAAAACGTAACGACACCTAGTGAGTGGCTCTCAGTGTGGGGCCAGGGCCCTAAGTGGCTAGAACCAGGATAACCGACTAAAGAGTTATTTAACAAGTGAAAACTTAATTAAAATTATGGGGATGGGTTCAAAAATTAAAAATATTAAATGTGCCTTGCCCATGCCATTAGCGCTAGTAAAGGCTATGGATGGGAGTGGGAGAAGGTACCTACGCGTAGGTACAATCGAGTGGCGCTTGTCTATACGAAAGGCATTTGATCCCGCATGTGCCTACTTGGGGGCCGGGGCCCAGAGTGGCTAGTACCAAGACAACCCAAGGAGTGAGGGCTATGCAATGACACTCACTTAGGTTGTTGCTTAGAGTTTCTACCAAGCCCTAGAACCCTTTTTGGGAAAATATTTATACTTGGATTTTCTTTTCATTTGCTATTTGGGAAAGGTTATCCAACCCTAGGTTTGGCCTAGCTATTCCTTCTTTGTGGAACTTGGTGTTTATCTCCTAGCATGGGGGAGTGGACCTTTTAGGTATCCACGTGGTTGGGTGGTAAATCTTTTATCGAGGTATCTTTTGTGGATGCAGTGTTTGAAGATTCATGCTTGCTTATGTACTAATTTTTGAAGAATGAAGGCCTTGTGATAATCTTTCATGATGTAAATTATTGTTACCTCCCAAGAGGAGATGAATGTAATGTAATCATTAATGTAATTTAAAATGATATATTTGGAATGGGTAGATTTAGGAAAAGGGAAAAGGGAGATGTGAAATTTATGTATAAGATGTATGTTGGAAAAGAAAAGGATTTTGTAAGATTTTAAGTTAAGTAGTATGATTTCCATTATGGATGATTAAAAGAAAAGCTAGTGAAACAAATGTAGTATATTTTCAAAGTATCAAATGATTTAAATGATTCTACCTAATTTGAAAGTTATATTGTTCATAAAGGTTACTTAGGAATATAGATGATTTTAAATGGAAAATTGAAATGGAAGTACTTTATAGTTCTTAATAAAGAATCTTATAACGATATGATGAAATTTGCTTTGTGAAGTAAATCTTGTTGTTAGCTTACTTAATGGACTTAAATGAATCATGCATTTAATAAGAAGGGAACCTAGGAGGAATCTAAGTTAATCTATGTTTTTCTTATTTAATTCTTTTTAAAATTCAAAAATTTTCATTACTTAGGTTTTCTTTTACAAAGAGAATCTTTTCTCTCTTCCCCGGTTCCCTTGCAGGGCATGACATTAAAACATTTCAAATCCTTTGTAGTGATTATGCTCATGACCATAGGATTTTAGCTAAGCTATTTGCTAGAACTTTTCATGATAAGGCTTTGCAATGGTATTGTTCTTTACCTCCTTATTCTATTGATTCTTTTCCTAAACTTGCTATTACCTTTATCCAACAATTTCAAAATAACATTGGTCCGCAAGTGTCCTTAACTAATTTAATGCATTGTAAAAAAAACATTAAGGAAAAATTGACTGATTTTATTGGTAGATTTAAGCATTTGTATGATCAAATTTCTTATCAGGTTCCTAATATTGATATTCAACATATATGTTTATTTCAAATTTACAAAAGGATATTAGAGATAAGATTCTGCTTACTGAATTTACCTCTTTTCAACAAATTTGTGCAGCACTTCATCATTATCAATTACAAGTGAGTCAATTTGAGAGCAACACTCCAATGGCTCCTGTTCCAGTTGATAAGAGTGATGTTGCTCCTAATCCTAATAAGTTTCAGAAACCTAACAACTAAGTCAAGATTAATAAATAGATGAATGCGGTTGCTGATCAAGTTGTTGTTGCATCCATTAATGCCACTTCTGCATCCACTGCTTTCCATATGAATCGCACATTTACTCCTCTCTTTGAATCTTTACATTTTATTATGAGTAGTTTGTTAAGTGATAATATGATTACCTTGCCTCCTATTCAACTTCTTCTCCCCACCACGATAGCATCAAAATCCTTTGATTCTAAAGCTTTTTGCCAGTACCATCACTAGAATGGCCATGATACTGAAAAAATTTATTCTCTAAAGCATAAAGTTCAAGATTTAATAGATTCTAATCCTTTATCTGTTGATAATTGTGATGGTAATGGGAAAAAATCTGTCTCTCCTAGTCAAAACCTTCAAATATATATGAATCCTTTACCTACACATGATACTAATACCATCGCTCAACCATCTGTGAATATTGTTTACAATTAAAAGATGGATGATCTTAATCACATTGTTAATCATGTGGAGTGCGCTATTTCACATCAACCTACTATTCAAGATCCTTTGCCTCCACTTCAACTTCAAGTTCCACCTAAACCTCATAAACAAACCAAGGATAAATTACCTAGGGAACTTTCAATTACCTTTGATGATTCTGAAACTATTAAGGCTCCCAATGGTCCCCTTTATATCTATGCTAGGATTGCTAAGATACCTACGTGTGGTTGTCTAGCTAATCCCACATCTTTAATAAATGTTAGTACTAAGGAAAAGATTTTTATGAAAAACCTACAATGTGATTTTTATGATCCATCTAATGCATGGATCCAAACTTGTAATGGTTTTCTCTATCCTGCACTTGGTTCTATGAACTTGCCTATTGAAGTTTGTGGTAAAGTTATAGATACTACCTTCATTGTCATTCCTACTTCTGATCAATTTCAAGTCAAATTTGGTTTTCCTTTGATAACTGATATGCATTCTATTGCTTCTCCTATTCATAAATGTCTTAAGTTCATTCATAATGGAGAAGTGAAAATGATTAATCATAGTTTGTATCAACCTTCTAGGACTATAGATTGTGCTACTCCTAATTTATTTTGGCCTTCATTACCTAATTCATGTCTTCCTCACCCTGACAACCTTTTTCATTCATATCAAGCCTATAAACATCATAAGATTATCGAGTTAAGCATGCCTCAGATAGATCTTAACTATGGTCTTTTTTCCAGTCCTTCTATACCTCCTTTATCCATTAGAACTAGCTCTATTACTCAACCTCCCAGTGTCACTTCTCAACCTACTGTGAATCCTACCAACCCTCCTATAGAACCTTTGAAGGAACCATTTTTTATTCCTCCTAGTTCTCAACATGTGTCAAATAAAGAAAAATGTAGTAAATCTGCTAATGAACACCGTAAGAAGCATAGAGCTAATGCTAGGGCCCGTGCTTCTATTCTTCAAAATTATTTACCTTATTTTGACCAACCTATGCCTAATGTGTTGGAAGAAGTTAATGCTCATAATAATGATGTTAAGATGAATGAGTATGATGATCCTATTCGCATCTTGGATCCTATTTTAATTAACCTCAATGAGGAAGATACTCTTGATGATCCTATTTATCTTAGTGATGAATATGAGACCATTGATCTTGATACTGATTTACCTTATATGATTTCAACTCAATTGATAATTACACCTAGTATCGAGCAACACGATTCTCAAGAGGATCCTTGTTTGGAACTAGCTATTATTTCTACTGTATTGGATCTAGTCCCTCTTGCAAGTTTCCCACCTTCCCTAATGATATAAATAAAGATGGGGAGAGTAGGCGGTGCACCTGATTGCCTTATCTTTCATGGTAGCCCTTTTTGTGTTTTCATGATGTATTGTTCTTCTCTCGTAATGTGTTTTCTAAATGTTTGTTAGACTCTTTTATACAACCCTTGTTACTTTGTTGGTACAAGGTGATAAAGGAATCATACCTATTGTATAATTCCTCTATATGCATCTTTACTCTGCTATATGTTGTTTTCATGTTATGTTGTACTTGTGCTATTGTTCATAAATGTTTTCCTTATGTAGTCCACTTGGATCAGCGACATGGTAGCACTAATTCTTTTTGGTCTCCATGTTGTGGTTTGAAAAGACTCTTCTTTGTAACTCTTGAGTTTTCTTTCCTCCATTGTAATTGTAGTTCTACTTTCTTTGGGGAATGATGTCAATTAATTTGCAATAATATCATATATATATATATATATATATATATATATATATATATAAGCCTATGATCATATTGACCCCACAGTAGGTAGATCCCTTATGTGTTCTTTGTATGTTTATGTGGTATTTCCCTTGATTTGTCTTCGTTTGGGGGCATCTCGTAGTGGAAACGTAATAAGTAGAGTTTTTTATGTTTCCATTCAAGACATTGCTCATGTTAAAGTGTTAGCAATGACTTTAACATGGGGGCATACACTCTACTCACTTTTTGCACGCACGCACATTCAAAATATTTTCAAAACTCAAAACTTTTTCCCTTTATGGATTAAATACTAATCCTTAAAACATGGATTTTTACTTTACAGGATCTCTTGATCCCTCCAGTTTAAATTTATACAGATCTCTTGATCCCTCCAGTTTCAAATTACAAAGTTTTGATCACTTAAGGTTGGAAGGTGTCCTTAAGAACAGATCTCCCTAATGGGTTGACTAGTAAGTAGCTACATTCACTAGGCAGTTCAAATCCATCTTTCCAATTGCATTGTTTCCTTGTGTGGTTCACAATGGGACATAAGTTATCATTGGGCGAGGTAATCACACCCTCTCTTTTTCTCCTTAATTGGTGATGTCTCTCTTATCATGATCTTAGGGTTGATAAAGACTTAAGTCCCTTGGGGCTTGAGGATTCCTTTGTCCCTTTTTTATTTCAATAATATTATTTGTTCTTTATGATCTCCTTTACTAAGAGTTTGCGTTGAGTCCATACTCTTGCTAAAGTCAGGGATAAATGTGTAGTCAGAAAATGGAAGCACTTCCATTGTAGACTATTTTAGCCTTTTGATTAAGTGGTTTGGGGTCATGTCAAGTGCCTTGAATGGGTCTCTGACTTGGATCTAGATTTTTCCCATGTTCTGCCCCATTTCCCACTTTTTCCAGCCTATTTTTGACACTCCAAACTGCAAATTGGATTTTTGACCTCAAGGTCAAAGTTGACCTCTCTAGGTCAAGGTCAACCTTGACCTTGACCTAGGTGAGAATTGACATTTTTCTGACCTAAGATCCAAATTCTATATTTCCAAGGTTTCTGGATGTCAGGCTTTGGAAAGAGTTAATTCCTGCTTTTGGGTCAGCTGTTTCGGTCTTTGGAGAAACAAATCTTAAATTATATTCAATATAGGTCCTCTTCTATGGGGTATAGGTCTAAATGGAATTTAATTCTCCTATGTAGGCCTCTCTAGAAGATTGTGCTCTAGATTCATATATAAGGAATCTTTCTCCTCTCATTTTCTCTAACCATGAGCAACCAAGAACCATAATCACAAGAGCTCAAGACTTGAAGAGTGAAATCCAAAGGTGAAGAGGCAAGATTTGAAGCAAGACAAGTATCCATTGAAGAATTCATCCATTCTCAAGAATTCAAGCACTTCCCAAGCACTCAATTCATCAAGAAGATCCATTTGTGGCTATTGAAGGATTCAAGCTCCATGGAGCCCTCTTGTTGAAGATTTCTCCATCCACATTCCTCCAAGCCTCTTCCTATTCCAAGATCCATTCAAGATTGGTGTTGAAGATATAAAATCAATTGATTTGAGACATCCTACATTCTACATCCATTGGGTGCATGCATACTTGTGGATCCACAGATTTGAATCCGTTACAAGAGCTTCTACAAGAAAGGTGGAATTGTTCATTTACTTTGTTTCATTTATGCAATTTCAATTATACTTTGAGGTTAATTCCAAAATTTGGGTTTGACCAAGGCAAACCCCCAACAAAAAATTCCATTTTTCTTGTAGGTACAGGTTCAAAACAATAGATTGGAGTGCAAATTCGGATACCCTTTTCAGAAAAATTTCAGGATCCAAAAATAGATTTCCTATCAGAGACTTTTGAGGTTGATTATGCCCTAGGTTGAAATCATAAATTCTGGGTCAATGGTGACATTGACTTGAGGGTCAAAATCGGTACTGTGTTAGAATGGAAAAAGATTTCTAGGTTTTGTTCATCTCTACATTTCTATTCCAGATTCGGTCTCAGATTTTCCAGAAACTGAGTGCAGACCCCCAAAAACAACATTCTTCAGATCTGTAACATTTCAAGGTTAGTACTTTTCCCCGATCCATTTCAATTAAATATCTTAATCTTTCTAGATCTATCACACATTCTTTTTCTAAAACGGAAATTTAAGATCTTCCTCTTTTCTCTTATCTCTAAATGATTGAATCATTTATGCATTGATCCTTCCTTTGGGGTTAATCAATTTGGATCCTTCATTTGTGTATCTAAGGATAAAAGGGGAGCATATTATTTACCCCCATTCCTTTTTAAATGTAATACATTTTATATCTTACACATTGGTAACATTACATCTATTTCATATTGTACATTTTAGATGTACCATATTTCTTATCTTACAATTTCATACTGTATTAGTAATAATATAGTGTGATAATCTAGTGTGTTGCCATCAATTCCAAAGGGAGAGATTGATAACATGTAACTGACTAAATGTTTGAAGATATTAAGTTGATCACCAAAATGTAGAAAGATAATGCAAGACATTAAATCAGTTAATAGATTGTATTTTCATTGATGTTAGCTTGATATAATCTAATCGGTTATAATCAAAGTGTCAAAGAATTCAGAGAATTAGAGAGATAAATATTATGCTTTAAGTAATGCATAAAAGACAAGCATTCACTAAGTGACTTCAAACACCAATGACTAGTGGAACCTGACGGACATAGCTAACATAAAGTTAAGTCACAGTGATGCCTGAGAAAATAAACTGACAAGCATTACCGAAGAGCAGAATCACAAGCATTATTGATGACCAGAATTATAGTGTTAACCAACAAGAAAAATATTTTAGTGAATCCCAAAGGAAAGACAACCCAGACAGATAGACAACACTGACAAAGAATGTTAGAGTAATCATTAGTTTGCTTATTAATTAAATCATGTTGATTTAATTAGTTAAGTTATTACTCTATGCTTATGTTTCACTTAGGCCCTTTATAATTCTTTAGCGTTTTCCTTTAGGGTTTCGTGATTCCTTTTATAAGGATTCACTTCTTAGTTTTCATTAAGGAGAGTATTGTAATTCTATTATTAATAGAAGCTTTTTCTTGCAACATGATCTTCCAGTCTCTGGCTTTTTGGCCGCCATAGATGTTCTTCTTCTCTTCTATCTTTGTTTCCAGTCTGTAATAGTCTTGCATGCAGGTGATCTTGGGAGGATTTGCGTTTGTCAAATCTAACATGGTATCAGAGCTCTCCTGCTGTTCGCTATTTTTGTTTTGTTGAAGCACACCAGACAGAGGGTTCCAAAGTTTTTCTAGTGTTTTTTGGTGTGTTTCAGGGGCAGGCTTTGGTTATGGTCACTTTGGGCTCAAACGGACATTATCATTGAGCTCAAAGGACCCCAAAACCCCAGAAACAACATAAAATTTGTCCATTTTGGACTACTGGGCTCTGAGGCAAAAAAATTTTGGTTTTTGTGTCGTACGGCACAGAAATCGAGGCCAAATTTTTAAAAAAAATAAAAAAAAACCAATTTTTATTTGGTTTTTCGCTTATTTTTAAGCACAAGCAGTGTTATTTTCAAAGTGCCACCCGCGCTCCGCTGGGGCTCCACCGCCGCCATCTTCCACCGCGGCGCGGCCACTCCGGCTGCCCTCCGCAGCGCTACCCCCGCAGCCACCCACCCTCTGCGGCTCTACACCCACCGCCGGGCCGCCGCCCCGCCCCGCGGCCCCCATGGCCCCCAGCGCCGCCCGCTTCCCGCGCTGCTCTACACCGCCTGTCTGTGCCCCGCTCCGGCCGCTTCGCCCGGAGCCCTCAGCTCCGCCGCCGCCCTGCGGCTGGTCCGCTCACAACCGCCGCCACCGTGCGGCGCTCCGTCGCTCTGCGGCCACCAGTAACCCCGCGGGCTTATTACTTAGGTGGCAGGTCTTATGGGCGCCCAGGGGCCCTAGTTAAGCCCCCTGTGTGCGCGATGCGCCCAGGGGCGCTCTTTTTTTAGCCCCAGGGGCTTAAAGCCTGGTTTTGGGGCCCTTTTGACCTACCTGGACATTTTTCTCTCTATCTTGAGCATCCGGGGGTCTTGTTTCAACTTCCATATATCGTCGGAAAGCTCTTTCCGATGATGGAGGTTGCATTTTTGGGTTCTGCCATTTCAATAGTATTTTTTGCTGCTGAAGTCTGATGTCTTTTTTTGCCTTCCAAGAGTCATATCTGGCTCATCCAGACTCCATTTTTGGCAAATGAGATATCGTCAAAAAGCTGGTTCAGTGCACTATGCAGTTGCAGGGGTCTCTTTTCCAGATTTCTTCTCTAGGTTTTATTTCCTCTGAGTTTGGCAGTTTATGCACTCTGGTGGATTGCTTGGGTTTACAGGTCATGGGATCTCTTCTACTGTACTTCTGATTTACTCTTCTTTCTGACTTCTGCACTTGTATGCTTCTTCTGTAGCATTTTTATTCTGTAAATACACTGAGATAAAGTTCCTACTTCTGCATTTATGGAATCTTGTACACCTAGTACGGTTGTTGTACTCGCACTCTGTTATAAAGTACCATGGGGGGTTATGATCTTTTTTCCATTTTAGGTGCATCCACCTTTGTCAAGTGAGCATACTTTCTATGACATTATCCCATGATGTGTGTCGATGACACCACCCTTTATCCTATGTTTGTACTTTTATTGCACTGTTGGTGTTCCTGGTTCTTCTTTCTGCAGATGTTTCTGGCATTGCATTTCAGTGTTCCTGTCACCTCTCCCAGTTCAGCATTATGGGGGGGTTCACCTATTGGTTCTATTGCTTCCTGGTTCGATTGATCAACTCTTCAGACATTGTCTTCTCTACCTGGTCATGCACTTCACTGGGGGCTCTAGCAGTCTCTTCTGACAGAGTTTTCAGCTTCATGCTTCGGAGATGCTTCTTGCTCATTCTTGTTCCTCTCTCTGGGACACTTTTTCCTTTTCTTATTTTGGGTACCTGATCAGGCCTTGTTGCCAGGACCCATCTTTTCTGCTTTCTGCAGTAGTTTAGTTGTTTTGCTTCTCCCTAAGTTACACTTAAGGGGGGGTGTTAGAGTAATCATTAGTTTGCTTATTAATTAAATCATGTTCATTTAATTAGTTAAGTTATTACTCTATGCTTAATTTTCACTTAGGCACTTTATAATTCTTTAGGATTTTCCTTTAGGGTTTCGTGATTCCTTTTATAAGGATTCACTTCTTAGTTTTCATTAAGGAGAGTATTGTAATTCTATTGTTAATAGAAGCTTTTTCTTGCAACATGATCTTTCAGTCTCTGGCTTTTTGGCCGCCATAGATGTTCTTCTCTTCTATCTTTGCTTCCAGTCTGTAACAGTCTTGCATGCAGGTGATCTTGGGAGGATTTGCGTTTGTCAAATCTAACAAAGAAGTCCGAGGAAAATTTAAGTGTTGACCGAAGCTATCAAAGAGTTAAAACATCGAAGTTAACTAAAGTTTAGAAAAAACAAAATATCTAGCAGACAGAGCTAAAAATAGACTTAACTGGTTGCTATCATTGTTTTTTATCAACAAGATAAAGCCAAAGATAAGTGAAGGATTTAAATTTGTTTAATCCAGTTGGCAATAAATTTCTACGAGATAAAACAAGAGTTATGCTTTAAATCAAGATTGGCTTAGATTGCGGATCACTCCAAGAACAAGAAAATCAAGAAGAAGGAAATAGTGATATCATGTCTATAAAGAGAAAACTTAATTCATTATGAATTATGGGGAGTGAATGAAAAAGAGGATGTTGGAGAGAAACTGATGAAGAAAAACTTCATATAGTCCTGATCAATCAAGCAGAGGAAAGAGCTAAATATTTTTGTGGACACCGAGCAACAGAGCACAACATTACCAAGCAGAAACAAAAGTGGAGCAAAGGTATTGAAAAGATATATTGATCAGAATGGTTTAATGAGCTTATAATAGGTCTAAAAATCTGCAAGTATAAGTTGTATATGTGAACAGATCATTTACTATTTCAGTTTAACCACTGATTCAGAAAGTCTCTTAACCAACCAAGATTTAAAGATCCTTTCTATATTGAGATACATCCCAAGGAGTATCAAAAAGTTTGATCATGAAGATAGAATGAGATGCCAGATACCATTTGACAAACTATACTTGATTTGGTCACAGAAGGTAGCATAGAGATGCTTGTTATCAAGTGACAAACTAATCTTTTAAATCCTCTAACAAGGTCACACCTAACCATGTGTTTTTAACCTTTAACAGGGTTGGCTCTTCACCGAGCTCACTTCAAAAGAGTGAAAATTTTGGGTTACTGGTCCCAAGTGGTTTTTCCCTTAACAGGGTTTCCATGTTAAAAATCCATGTGTCAATGTGTTTATGAGTCATTACTTTAGTATTTTGCATTACACATAACTAATTCAGATTGATCAGTATACACTAAGCTATTTACTATTTTTGGTAAATGAAAGACTGCTATTCAGTAAACATTAAGAATAAGTTTTAACAGAGCACTCCAAGCAGTAGTTATTTGATAAGTATATTTGAAGGCATACATCTTATAGGATTGAAGATAACTAGAGGCTTAATATTGTGGTACTAAGTTTTTGGGTTGATTAATTGGAATATTTTTGAAGCCACTTATTCACCTGCCCCCCTCTCAGTTATTACTAATAGAAAGGGTTGAAAAGAGTTCAAAAACTAAAATAGAAAGCCAGACTAAGGGGTGGGTATTACATCCTCCCCCTAAAACTAGGCTTACTCTCGGAAGCCAATAAATAATCAACTAAAGAATAAAAAAATGTTTGCATTGTAGTGCTACATCCCCTATTAATTAGGATCAAACAAGAAGATACACCCTACTCATAATCACCAAAATAATATACCAATCACAACAATTACTCATTTACAGTTCAAGTAACTATCCTTTCTTTAAGAATAACGAATCATGAAGAGTAATATAACTCAGATTTAAATATAAATAAAAAATCACATTGATTATTTATTCATCATCTAATATTTCTTAAATAAGTCTATATCTTCAATGCTTTAAAAAATCATGAAATACATACATACAAATGCTTAATTGTAGGAGACACATAATCATGTTTATATCGAATAAAAATTTGAACAGTTCATGCAACCTTACTTAATGAAACACTCATGCAAACATATAAATTACGTAATGCATTTCATTTCCACATATAATTACACTGCAATCTCTATGATGTCCTCCCTTATACATACTATCAGAGTTCCACAATGAACATGATAGAAACAATACTTATCACGAAACATGGTCAACAACACTAAACATTCAGAATAGCCACCATAAAATTTAAAGGAAAACCTAAGTGGAAGAACTTCCAAAGTTCAACATTAAATCATAAAAGTGTACGATTCAAACAATAAATGAAATGTGACTAATGCCACAACCTAGACAATGAAAAGAGATTTGGGTGACTAATATTCCAGTCATAAGAAAATTCAAAATAAATTAATGTTGACCCACATACAACACAACAAGATATAAATCAACCAAAATAAATCATCAATCTATTTAAACATTTCACATAACAAGGTGACTAGGGGTAGCCACACTCAAGGGAGTAGTCTCTTCACAACATCCAAGGTACCTCACTCTAGATCCATTAGAGTATGGACCCGATCACTCAAGGAAGACAATTTGTTATTTTTCTAACATCATATTTATGCAACTTCATGCAACTATGAATTCTACTTTGTTACTAACATTAACATTTAATCAATCCTTTGCAAAATACTACAAAAAGTTTAAAAGTTACAAAGGTCAAACTATCGATGCAATGCATAATTTACTTGGGGACTTAGGTCCTTTACCCAGTTGATCTATAATAATAAGGTACAATTCCAAATATGTTAATGCACTCTTTTTAATTAATGATATATATATTTCCAAACTATGCACAATGCTTTTCAACAAACAAGAGTTAATTTCCAATTTCATAATCAATCATATTCCCTTAGAGCTGATTACACCACTCATATAATACAGTTCATATTACTCAAATAAATTCAATTCAATACAACATGTAAGTCTAATAATACAAAATCAATAACATCATAGTCATAGGGCTAAGAAAATAGGTTACTCAAGATAAATCACAAGTTACTCAAAGAGAATGAAAACAAGCACCAAAGAGTTGATGACTGAAATCAACTGGAGTGAAAAAATGACAAAACACTTAGCTGGCAGGAGCTATATTTAGAGTTAACTGGTTGATTTCTTTATTTTCATCAACTAGTTGAACTAAGGATTTAAAACTAGTTTTATTCACATTTGTCAAGGAGAAATCTATAGATTAAAACTAAAGTAAAGCTTTAAAGATTAAAGAAATGCATGGAGAGATTTGCAGATCAAGAAGCAATCTATGTCAAGAACAAGAAAGATAAGGACATTAAACGGTGAAATCATGTCTATATAAAGAGACAAGTAATTCATTATAAATAAAATGAATGTTGAATATAATTCTGATGAAGATAGAAGTCTTCATGCAGATCTGATCATATAGGTTGAAGATTAGAGCCAAGAATTCTGCAGACACCGCGCAATAGAGGACACGACATTCACCAAGAAGAAAGAAGAAAGAAGGGGAGCAAAGGAATTGAAGAGAACATTGATTAGAGACATATTATGGACTAAAAATAGATCTAAAAATCTGCAATTTAAAGTTGTATTGTTAAACATATCATTTACTATTTCAGTTTAAACATTGATTCAGAAAATCTATTAACCGAGTGGGATTTAACCATCCTTATTGTATTGAGATAGTCAAGAGTATCAAAAGGTTTTCATGTTGACAACATAGTGAATTCTAGGTCAAATGATAAAATTTTCATTTTAAATCCTCTAATAAGGTTGCACTTAATAGTGTGTTTGTAACCTTTAACATGGTTGGCTCTTCACCGAGATCACTTCAGAAGAGTGAAAATTTTGGGTTACCAATCCCAAGTGGTTTTTCCCATAACAGGGTTTCCACATTAACAATCCATGTGTCAAATGTGTATATGGCTCATTGCTTTGATGTTTTTCTTTACACATTACAAAAATAGCATTGGTCGGTAAACACTAAGTTCAATTACTGCTATTCGGTAAAGGCTAGAAAAAGATAATCAGTATATTCACCGAACAGTATATATTTGATAAGATTACTTAAAGGCATACATCTTGTAGGATTGAAATATAACAAAAGACATTATATTTCTGATATAGATTTTGGTTGGATTATTCAAATTATTTTTGAGGCCACTGATTCACTCCCCCTCTTAGTTACTCTAACAATTGGTATCAGAGCTAGTGCGCTTGGAAGAGAGTTTAAAGACTCAAGCTAAAGATCACAAGATGAGTATAAGGGATGTGCCTATGTTGAACAAAGACAAATTTGGATCATGGAAAAGTAGGATAAGAATCCATCTATTAGGTATTGGAAATGATGTCACAAAATGCTTAGATACTAAATATGGTGCTCCAAAAGGACCTTTGACTGTTGATCAATTGAGAGAAAAACATGAACACAAGTCTATGATGATATAACTTGCTTCTTCACTATCTGGTTCTAAATTTGAATATGGAAAATCATGCACCACTGCAAAGAAAATGTGGGACAAACTCAAGCTAGTGCATGGAGGAGATACAAATGTGTTGAGAGCTAAGGCTGAAAGCCTAAGAGGAAAAATTGATGACCTATGAATGAAAGAAGGAGAGAACATCACTCAGTATTGTAGCAAAATCAAAGAATTTTTTAATGTTATCAGAGGAGTAGGAGGTGTACTTGAGGAAGAAACATTGGTAAGTAAAATTTTGAGAACCTTACTGCCTATTTATGCTATCAGAGTATCTGCAATTCAAGAAATGAGAGCAGTAGAAAATAACAATGTTACTCTAGATAGTTTCATTGGTAGACATATTTCATTTTAGATGAATAACTTTGAAAATAGTGTCTTACCAATGATTGAGTTTGCATTCAAATCTTGTTTGAAAATAAGTAAATCAAGTCATAACCACACTATGAGAAATTATAGTGAAAGTGATAGTGATGAACAAGAACTTGATGAAATTGAAACACTAATGGCTAGAAGATTGCAAAGAGGCAAAGGTAGATACACAGGTAAATTACCATTGATATGTTTTAATTGAAAATAAATTGGACACTTTGCTGCTAGATGCCCTAACAAGAGAAAAGATGAAAGAAAAAATGAAAGATCTTATGAAAAGAAGTTTGATAGAAGTGATCACTGAGACTATAGAAGCAACTGAAACTCTGAGAGAAGAGATAATCAATACTAAAAGGACAAAGGCAAGAAGGCTTGTTACCTAGTTGAAAATAAAGCTGAAAATACCAAAACCGAATCCGATGAAGATATTGAGGTAGTAGTTGTTGCTATGAAAGATGATTCAGACAAAGAAGAAAGGTATGTTGAAACTGCACTCATATCTAAAGGTAGTAAAAATGATGTCTAGATTATTGATAGTGGATGTACTCACCATATGTCGAATGGAGATAAAGAAAAAGTTTGAAACTTTTGAATATTATAATGGTGGATCAGTTAGGATGGGTAGTGACTCACCTTGTCCATATGAGGGTAAAGGAACCCATCATGTTAAATAATCTGATCATATGTGAAAATGCATATTGGGTGAAAGGACTTAACTATAATCTATTGAGTGTTTCACAGTTGAATAACACAGGACACTGAGTTGCATTTGAGAACAAAAAGGAAAAGATCTATAATGGAACAGGAAGGTTGATAGGTACTGGTGAACAAACAAAAGGTAACCTATTCTATCTTTATAAGATTGAGACCACTTGTTTATTGGCTATAAATGAAGACATTTTTTGTGTGGCATAAAAGGTTATGTCATGTGAATTTTGACAACATGGTTAGGATAAACAAGAAAATAAAAGTAAGAGGCTTACCAGGCATGTCAAAACCTGACCTTGTCATGTGTAAAAATTCTCAAAAAGGAAAAATGACAAAGTCTAGTTTCAAGTGAAAAACCTACACATCTAATGCTATTCTAGAGTTAGTCCATACTGACTTATGTGGACCAATGAGAACAAAAAGCTATTATGGTGTGTTGCCTCCACTTTTAAACATGTGGCCATTTTAGAAAAGTGGAAGTTTTGCGTCTTAGTAAAGTTTAATCGCGTTTGAGTCTAGGTCAATGTCCTTTAAGTAATTGGGAATCACCATCGGATTTTCCATTTTTCCCTTCTCCCTCCACATTCCCTTAGTCGGGTGGATTTCTCCCTCACGCATGATAAGTTCGCGGGTAGTCTAGTGCCTAATCCGATGGGGGTTCTCGCATCATTTTGATCCTTGCAGAAATAATTATCACTGGCGGAATTCTCCATTCAACAGTTAAACAAGGGCTTGCAGAATTTCAGAAATCATCTTCTCCATTGCGGGTTTCTACCAGCGAAGTTGATTTTCCGCTTAGTATGAATGGCAATGTTTGCAGAAGTATATTATGAAAAGAAATGGTCTTGGACAGTGAAATTGTTACCTACAACATAGAAACGAATTTGGGGAATAGTTAAAAGGAAATTTGAAATCAAGAAAGACTCAAGGCGGAGAATTGGAATTCAGCTTCTCTATGGCGGAATTCTACCTATGAAGGTAATTTTCTGCAAAGGCAAAAAAGATGAAGGAGCACTGTGGTGGACCCCACAATAGGTTTTCGAAGCACTTTTTCAATTTTCTAGATATGAAAGAAATGTTTTAATGTTGGTTCGGGAAGTTAAAGGATAGCATCGGTGGAGAATGGAAAATTTCTTTCTCCATGGCGGAGTTCTCACTCATAGAGGGATTTTCTGCAAATGAAAGAAATGTAGTCTTATGTTAAGCAGAATCCTTTTAAGTGGAGTACCCCGTTTCTAATTTTCCACAAGTCCACAGAAAATGGAAAAGTGAGGAGAATAAATGAAAATGTTTCCATTAGGGCAATGGGAATAATGAAAAGACTTCAAGGTATCCGTTAGGGCTTCTCATTTATGGTGTTAATGGGTTTATTCATAAATTTGTTCGTGTGGCGTGAATGCTGAAAATTAACGGTGATATTTAGATTTCTATAAAGCCAAAAAAGTGAACAGTATTCCAAATCACTGTTTCTTCTTTGCTGCCATTCAATTATTCCGCCCAACCCATTTGCATTTGTATCATCTTAACTGTGAGGTCTATATCTTGTGTTTTCATAGGCCCTTATTATTGTATAGCAAAATGGCCACTAGGTTCTCCAGTTTTGACAGATTGAACGACATTAAAACTACTCTATAGAATCTCACAGATACTTCTCTGCGCTTTTATGACATACATGATCTCTAGAAAAGACTGAAAGTAGAGCCAATTCATCCCATAACAAAGACACTTAGAGAAAGTGGCTTGATTGAAGCAGTAGGGTTTCCAGTGGTCGTCCAAGCTCCGGAATTGATATACGAATGTATCAACCATTACAACCCAGACACCAAACAGATTATACTACCAGATGACACAGTGCTTCTATCTATTGATTGTCAGACAATGGTGAATTGCTTCTGGATACCTGAGTGGGATGAATTCTCCAACTTAACAGTATCGCACGCGGCTTCTGAGTTTTCTGCGAAGAAAATGGTGTGGAGGAGACAAATTATGCACTCATGGTTTCAGAAGCCGCGAGGCACTAAAAGCAAGGTGCTAAAGACTCTATTTGGATCAGACCTTAAGCTCAAAATTATTGATATTCTGGTGCTCATTCACAGAATGAGAGGTGAAGTCAAATCCCTAAATTTCATTGAGCATTACTTCTTCATAGTACAAGTAATATGCTCAGGTACACAATATGTTGATTGGGCTCAGGAGGTAAGTGAAAATTTGTCCAATGCCCTCCGTGCTGCAAATTTCTACAATACATTTTATATGTCTTCTTTCATCTATATGTTGGCATCACTGCAAATATGGCCGGGTCTTCTGAGATTGGAAGATTTCCCAGATAATGTTAAATGCTACGAATTCTACCCATGTTTGCAATTACATAACAGCTATGGAGATTATGTCTGAGTGAATGATGCTTTCACTATGAGAATTTACAGGGAATTGCAGGGATGCCCTGAATGGAGATTCAGCCCAGAAGTGATGGAGGCCATTAGCCAGTTTGGGAATTTATTCATTCATTTCTCATCGTTTTCCTATCTACGTCTTGCAGCCTTTGATGGATTCCCAATGAAACTGCTAAGATATCCAAGTGATATGATCATGCTGATTGAAATGGTGAGACAAGCAGTGCACAGGAACCTATTGAGTGCAAGCTTGAGAAAGAAAGGGTATGAATTCCCTATGAAGGTCAGGGATTTCAGTTGCAAATCCCGTTTGGATGCCAAGAACATGCTGAAAACATTTGAAACTAGATACCACCTGGAAACATATGGGGTGATAAGGCCTATGTTTGACCACAAAGGCTATGCAAGAGATGTATTTCAGATTGGAAGCACAGTTAGACACATCACCGACTTTGAAGATTATTTTGCTGACTACAAAGATGAATTTGAAAGCCGTGACCGTGCTTTTGCCAGGTTCACAGTTGAGCAGCTGAAGACATATGATCTCAGCCTGGATGTTTAAGGAATTGAAGATGATGGCTAGAATATGTATAGCAATACTTATCTGACCAAAATTAGAAACACTTCCATCAGTTTTGAGCCTAGTGGAGAAGTCGCAGAGGACTTAGAGACAATGAAGGCAGAAATTATCAAGAGAACAGGAAAATGGGTTGAATGGACAGCTAAAAAGAAACGAACAAGAAATACATCTACTCAAGCATCTCCATCAGTGGCTACTTCCTCCTCCACTCAGGGGACCACTACAAGTGTGATGCTAGCAATTTCTAAAGGACCCGCTCAGCCCGCGGGAGCAGGTGACCAACCGCTAGACAAGATCATTCCATTGGATAAGACCTGCCATGACGGCTCCCGACCAGTGATTGGGACCCAAATAGAAGAGGAGGAGAAGACAGAAGAACCAAAAGATAGTGCAGTTACTCCTCGCACCACTCGAGTTTCATCCCCTCATGTTACCTTAGTGCCTTTGCCTCATCCTAGTCCTAGCACTCATGTGAGTGTAACATTGCTACCCGCGGATAGTTCTCCAGTGCAAATTGTGGATTTGGGAGATGGAGAGAGTAGTAGTAGTGAGTCTTCAGAATCAGATGAAGCAGCTAAGAAGACTGCCGAGACAAGCCAAGCCTCTCTGAAGTTGGTCCCTCAAGTCCCAAAAAATCATTTTGCCACACCTATAGTAGCAGCCACCCAAGTTAAAAGGAAGATGTTCAGCATCGATTCACTGGGGGCTGCATCCCAAGTAATAAGCACTAAGTCGTGGCTGGAGGACACCCTGGAGATGAAGAAATGAAGGAAAGATGAGAGTACTCCAGCAAAAGATACTATTTCCCTTGCAGTACAGTATGGATCAGCACTGGCCCAAGCCAAGAAGCAGAAGTCGCTGCCAATATTAGGCCATGATCTAGCCACAGGTCACTTGACCATGGAAATAGAAAAGCCTAACAAAGAGGGAAGATTGGAGGATATGGCTATTGATGATTTTACACTGCATTCAATAGACCTTGGTGAAGCAAGGCATGATACCAAGGTTGGTTTGTGGAAGTCAACCAACGAAGTCATTGAAGAACAATTAGAAAGCCTAAAGTCTTCCAAAGTAAGAATGAAGGCAGAGATTGAAGAATTGAATCAATTCATCTGACAATTGGTGTCTCCTCTAGAAACCATCTTTGGAGTGACGGTGACAAAGAACCCCACGGCCGCCGAAGTACAAGCTCTTATTTCCCAACTCCAGGAAGACAGGCACTTCAGCCAGATAAGTAAAGAATGGATTGAAAAGGTCAGAGAAGATGGGATTACTATTATAGAGAAGATTGGGAGAAATATTCTAAGGTTGGAGAAAGAAACAGAAAACATTCTGACAAACAGTAATGTTCTGGCAAGAGAAAGAGCGAAGAGTGACGAATGCGGTGCCCTCTTGAAGATGATCCTACAAATGAAAGGGAAAGAAGCCATAGAGGCAAAAATTCTATCAATAGGAAGTGAGCCTATAACTGAATGGCTTAAAAGTATATTGTTTAGGTCTGAAATGATACTATCCGCAGAAAAAGGACTTAGTGAAACAAGGAACAAAATAAGTGAAATATAGAACAGGGGATTTGAGCTAATAAGGGAACTCCATACAGAATCCTAAACTAGCGGCCAGAAGAAGGTGTTAATTGATGTCAATGTAATGAAAGAGAATTTCTCTAAGTCCTTAGATAGTTTGATTGATGCGTCTGCAAGTGGCACAAACAGAGCTACGGAATTGCAAAAGCTAAGCGGGCACATACACGTGGCCATGGAAGAGCTACCAAAGCAGTTAAATGTGATGAAAAAGGTAGCTAAAGATCATGCCCAGTGGATCTTAAGATATACCAATGTCTACGTGCCCAGACATGAAGAGTTAGTTCCAATAGTGGTTGCTGCCAAAGCTTATCAGACAAAGATAGAAAAAGGAAAGGAGGCCAAATGATTTAATTTCCCCTTTTCTTTTCCATTTCTTTTCCCTTGCAATTAGTTAGCAATAGAAGTGGTTTTCTTGCCATTTTTCATTTAGAGGGAGATGAACCGATTAAACTCACTTTGTAACGGTCATCCCCTGGCTCTATATGTATGAAGTTGAAAGATTAATGAAAGGTCAGAAAATTTTTTGGTGTGAGATACTTGATGTTGCAGAGACAATTGAAAGTGTTTTATGTCAATGATTTTCTGTTCCATTAGCTTAGAATGGTAGTTAGATGGTTCTTTCTTTAAAATCTAAGTTATAGTAAGAAGGAAAGGATGTTTCTTTCTTTTGTTACAAGGATATGAATAAACCTCAGTAGGATGTGTTGTGGGATATTCAAAGGAAGATCAAATAAAGGTCTTTAATATTTCATCTAAATCTTATTCAGCAATAGTCGTAAATTAGTTAGTGCTGAGTGTATGAGTTCATAAAATCTGTGATTTCTGCATCTTGGTTTGTAGATTAAAGATCCCTCCTTGCCTGGATTAAGCTTTGTTTAGGCTTAATTCGGTTTGCCTCTTCTGCTCTCGGGTTAAGAGCATACCCCCATGTTAGTGTAAGATCAAAACCTCATTCATTGCATATCTATTAAAGGGAGCTATACCTACCAATTTAGAGAAAATCCAGTAGTCTTGAATGGATTTTCAACTGTTGTATTCAGATTGTGTTCAAAATTTGGGCATTAGAGAGTCATTTCTATAATAAGCAAGAAAGGACAAATTCTGTTTACCAACAGATTTTTGGTGACTCCGCTGGGGATAATTGAATAGTTGCTAGACTAGTACATCATATCATGAGGAAAAATGGTACTCCCTCATGAGAATATCTTTCCAGTGCTCCAGCCAAACCTTGGTTTTCAAGATGACCAAGAAGACATAAGCTCGTCTCTCAATACATTTGTTTGGATATATAGGAGGAACGTTGAGCATTACCGAAACACAAGCCAGGTATTAGAGGAAGAAGAAAGAAAGGTGGAAGCTTTAGAAAGAGCTGTTCAAAGGAGGAAAATCTGGAGAGCAGAAAGAAAAGCACGCAGAGAAGCCCAGTAGTAAACTCTTCTTAGCACCCTAGAACACACAAGGTTCCTCAGGAGTACCAGAGAACAGGGTGGGCGAGATCCTACGTTTGACAAGCTAGAAGAGCTTGGTTTTCCCATCCTAGACATTCCTAAAAGAAGAGGAGAAAAGAAGAGTCGGATTAGACCGGCCTCCCCTGTTAGGAATCAAATTACTTCACAAAACACTTTCCAGGTATTGACTCTTCATGGTATCAATACTCCCTCAGTTGTTAATTTTCCACCATATATTATAAGACCTGTCATGGCTGCTCCATGGGTTGTAGCAGTTGGACCTTTAGCATTAGCAGCTTACCATCCAATTCCTACGGGGTCGAGAAAGAATTTTCCTAAGTTTTCCGGTGATGGAAAGGTCACTCCAGATGAACATATTAAAGTATTCTTTGCAGCCACTCACATCTTGGGGGTGGCACATGAAGAAGTTGCTATAAGATTATTCATTGAGACTCTAACAGAGAGTGCTGTGGATTGGTTCTACCACCTGGATGATGGCTCTATCACAAGTTGGGATACGATACGGACGGCGTTCAAAGCCTAGTTCAAGACAGCAGAAGATGAACACACCCTGTTAACACAATTGGCATCTATCAAGAAGCAGCCTCACATGAGTATGAGGGACTTCATGGCTAGTTTCAACAAGATTACCAGTAGAATACCTACTGTAGCTAGGCCTTCTACTGGTAACCTTAAAATGTTTTTCATAAGTGTGATGCCTCCAGACGTTAATTATGATTTAAGGCGGGCACGCCCTACTGATCTAGCAGACGCACAAAGAAGAGCCATTGAGTGCGAAAATGACTTGATTTCCACGGGAAAGTGGAAAAGGGAGATTCAAACTAAGGGAAGCTCCAGCAACACTATGTCATCTAATGAGATGCTCCAGAAACTATCAAACGAATTGGTAGCAATGAAGAAGCAGTTTTCGGGATTCAACAATTCATATCAACAAAAATTTTAGAATGTATCAGGAAAAAGTGCTGATAATAAGTTTTCGCAGCTTACAGGCCCCCAGCCTAGGTTGCAGATTGAGGCAACACCCAAGAAAGGGAACATGTGTGTGTTTCATTTGACCACAGATCATGATGGTGAAAACTACCAAGAGACCGCCCGTATGATGCAGTTGTTGGCCACCAATGAGCTGAATGTAGCAGCTCCTTGTGCAGATTCGGATACATACTCCAATGGTGACTCCAAAAATTTATTTGTGGAGTATATATCTGACTCTGAGACCAAAGGTGAATGCTATGCTACCATCGATGGGACTTCGTATAAAGTGCTCACCCGGGGGAAAAAATTGAAGAACCAATCCTCGAGCCAACCTCTCAAAAGTGACTCTGTTCCTTCGACGAGCAATGCCCATGCTAATCAAGGAGCCTCAAATTCTCAAATGGGTAAGGATAAAGCACCTTTTGATTTTATCTAGTTTTGTGAAGAATCAAAGATTCAGATTTCCCCTATAGATTATTTAGCTTCACATCCTTCTGAATTAAAAAGACTAGTGGAGAGATTTAAGGGGAATGTCTCCAATATAAATCACAATGTGACTATGGAAGAAGAAGATGAAACATTGACAGCTAATTTTTTTCATCAAGAAGAATGTACTGTGTTAGCTACTTCTCCTGGGAAGAAACCCGATCCCTTCTATGTTTCATTGTACATTAATGGATGTAAGCTAAATAACTATATAATAGATTTAGGAGCGTCAGATAATGTCATGCCCTATTGAGTGGAAAAAGCTTTAGGTCTTAGCCTCAAAAAAGTACATGGGAGATGTTACTCGATGGATGCCAAACAGATTCCCTTGCTAGGACAAATTAAGGATGCCCAGGTAGCTTTGGCCTCATATCCCAAAAAGAAGCTTTTATTGACTATCTTAGTGGAAGACATCCAAGCAAGTTATGGTCTTCTCCTGAGTAGAAGTTTCTGTAGAGACTTAGGAGGTGAGATAAAGTTGGATTGGTCTCATGCTATAATCCCGATTGGAAGTAAGAAAGTTAAGTTGGAACCTGAGGAAAAAGCCAAATTCACTGTCCTAAAATCTGATGATCCCAAAGCCTAAATACTCTACCAAGAATTAGAATTTGGCAATTTCATGTTGTTAACTGAGGAAGCTTTAAGTGAAGAGAGAAGTGAAGACCCGGATGAGAGAGCTTCATGTGAAGAAAGCAACCTGACTAGCATATGGACTCTGGAATTTGATGGAAGTTGTTCCTCATCAGGATCCGGTGCAGGCGTTGTGTTGATTCCTCCTCAAGGTGAACCTGAGCCTATGGCCTTTAAATTGGAATTTAGGAACACCAACAACACTGCAGAATATGAAGCTCTGTTACTTGGAATCCCAGCAGCAAAAGGAAAAGGAATAAAACTGCTGAAGGCTAGAGGCGATGCAGAGCTCATGGTGAAACGGGTTAGAAAACAATACTCTGTCAAGAACCATAGATTGAAGAATTACAAAAATAGGGTCTGGGATGAAATAGAAAGTCTGGATGCCTTCTCCATTGAAGCGGTACCAAGAGAGTTGAATTCCAAGGCTGATTCCCTAGCAGTTTTAGCTTCTTTATTGTTGCCTCATCCAGAGTTTAAGGACAAAAAGTATCAAATGGAGATTGTCTATAGAGCTTCTGCTCCAAACAATATGGACTCTTGGCAAGTCTTTGAGGATGACAAGAGTTTGTAGTTATTCTTGGAGAGCGACAAGATTACCTCTAAGCACCAAATGAGCAAGGAAGACAAAGAAGACTCTAATCATGAGTCACAAGAAAAAAAAGATTAAGCAATCCAACTACGAGGTAATATCATCCCACCTTATTTCGTGTCTTTGGAGAAACTGTTTAATAGACATGATGCTTATATAAAATGGAAAAGGACAGAAAAAGGACCCACTATAGGTGAGTATGAAGGAGTGAACATCGGTGATACTGACAATCCCAAGATGATCAACATTGGCAAATGTTGTTCACCTGAGGAGAAAGAAGCTTCCAGGCAACTCTTTCTAGAGTATCAAGACGTCTTTGCCTGGAGCTATGAAGACTTGAAGAGTTATAAAGGTGGAGAAGTGAAAGATCAAATTCCTCTGAAGCTAGATGCCATCCCTTTTCACCAGAAGTAGAGGAATTATAATCCAAAGATAGCAGATGCCATATTCTGAGAGGTGGATAAAATGCTGAAGGCTCAGATTATCTACCCAATTTATCACTCTACTTGGGTGGCCAATATAGTGCCTGTTCGGAAAAAGAATGGAGAAATTAGGATTTGCATTGATTTTCGTAATCTGAATCAGGCATCCCTTAAAGATAATTTTTCCCTCCCCAAAATGGATTATTTGCTACAAATGGGGGCTGGGTCCGAGATGATGTCCATGCTTGATGGATTCTCAGGCTATAACCAAGTCAAAGTGGAAGAGAAAGATCAGCATAAGATAGAATTCACAACTCCCTGGGGTACGTTCACATATCACAAGATTCCTTTTGGTCTGATGAACACCGTTGCTACTTTTCAAAGATGCATGAGAAAAACATTTGCTGATCTGAAGGACCGGATTATAGTAATTTATCTAGATGATCTCACCGTGTTTTCAAAGAAAAGAAAAGACCACATAGAAGACTTGAGGAAGGTCTTGCAAAGATGCTAAGATCATGGAATCTCCCTCAACTAAAGAAATATGTGGTCTGTGTAACAGAAGGAAAGCTCCTCGGTCACATAGTCTCCCAAGAAGGAATCAGGATCGACCCAGAGCGAGTCGAGGCTATTCGAAGGTTGAGTTTGCCAGTGAACAGAACAGGAGTGAAGTCATTTTTTGGGCAGGTCAACTTTCTCAGGAGATTTGTACCAGATTTTGCAGAGATAACCCAATGCATTATAGATATGATGAAAGGCAATGCAAATTTTAAATGGAGCGAACCAGGGAAACAAGCTTTCTAGAACATCAAGGATTCTATTGCTAATGCCCCGGTGTTGAGTCATCCAAATTATGGGTAGGATTTCATCATCTACTGTTATGCTTCCGAACACACTCTGTCAGCTATACTTATGCAAATTAATGATGAAGGAGTTCAAGCCCCTATAGCTTTCATGAGCGTTCCCTTAAAGAATCATGAATTAAGATAATCTCAATTTGAGAAACATGCTTTTGCGGTAGTTAAAGCATTGAAAAACTTCTGGTTCTACATTTTGCATTCGCATTCTATGGTCTATGTCCCAGATGTAGTGGTGAAGAGTGTGTTAACACAGCAAGAAGTGGGTTGCACTACTAGAGGAGCTTGGATAGCAAAGACGCAGGAATACGACATTGAGATTAAGCCCACTAAGCTGGTAAGGGGAAATGCCTTATGTAGAGCAATCGCCGAAAACAAGATTGTGGAAGGATCAGAGGAATCTAAGGAAAAATAGTTGGTCTTAGCCGTGGGACTCCAAGAGATGTGGTACGAAGATATTGTTTATTTTCTTACATACGAAGAATGCCCAGACGGCCTGACGGCGAAACAAAGAAGATAGCTAAAATTAAAGGCTGCTAAATTTGTAATTTGGGATGATAAATTGTTTAAAAGGGCAATAGATGGTAATTTCCTCAGATGCGTAGATAAACAACAACAAGAGAGGCTGCTGAAGACTTTTCACGACGATGCCTGCGGAGGGCATTTTTTGTCCTCAGTTACAGCTTTCAAAATTTTAAGACAATGTTACTACTAGCCTAGAATGTTCAAGGACGCCTATTCCTGGGTAGAAAAATGCGAGAAATGCAAGTTGTTTTCAGGGCGTCCTCAATTAGCTGCTCTCCTGTTGAAGCCTGTGGTGATAGAGGAGCCTTTTCAACAATGGGGTCTTGATTTCATTGGCCCAATTAATCCAGCTTCCAGCGCTGGTCACCAGTACATAATAACTGCCACTGATTATTTCACCAAGTGG
>MU225687.1:0-18557 GCA_018584345.1 Thuja plicata | reverse complement strand
TTCAATGATCTTCACTAAGGACTCATAGTGACTATCAAAGTCATCTAGTGCCATATTTATTTTCCCTGCATCCTCTTTTCCTTGAAAAAAAATAGGTGTTGGAAGTAGTTTATTCATAGTATCAACTGCTCTAGTAATAGCCTTATCCTTTTTGTCTCATTTCTACTCAGAACTTTCTTTTTCCTTTGTGAATGCAATGAAAGATGGTCTCATTAGTTCATCCTCATCCATAATATCAACATCTATTCTTACAGATTTGTCTTTTCTTCCCAACAATATAATAGTGGATGTGTGAATTTCATGTTTTTCTTCAACTCTTGGATCTTCTCCTTTTGTTGTGTCTATCTCATCTCTATGTTCTGATTCTTCTTTATGCTCTTCCTCTTTCTATTCTTCTAATTCATGAGCCACTATATTATCAATCTTTCCTTCAAATGGATCTTTTCATCAAGTGAAGTGTCAAGGGTCACATGCACACTGGAAATTAAGAAATTGGGTTGCATGTCAGTACTTACTTCACTATTTTAAAAATTTACCTCAACTGACTTAGAGATCTCTCCAAATTCTATAGGTGTAGGCATAGTAGGTTTAGGAGGTGAAGATTTCTTCAGAATATTGCTCATAAGTATCTGATCTAATGCCTTTTGAGTATCCTCTATGACTTCCTCATATTTTTTGCCCATAATTTTCATGCATGTCGAGATTTGTAGATCAAGAAGAAATCTATGTCAAGAACAACAAAGACAAGGATAGTAAATGATGAAATCATTTCTATATAAAGAGACAAGTAATTCTTTATAAAGAAAAGGAACGTTGAATATAATTCTGATGAAGATAGAACTCTTCATATAGATCTGATCATACAGGCTGAAGAACAGAGCCAAGAATTTTGTAGACACCGAGCAACAAAGGACACAACATTGACTGAGTAGAAAGAAGAAAGAAGGGGAGCAAAGGAATTGAAGATAACATTGATCTGAGAGGTATTATGGACTAACAATAGATCTGAAAATTTGCAAGTTAAAGTTGTATTGTTGAACAGATCATTTACTATTTTAGTTTAACCATTGATTCAGAAAACCTCTTAACCAAGTGGGATTTAACCATCCTTATTGTATTGAGATACTCAAGATTATCAAAAGGTTTTCATGTTGACAGCATAGTGAATGCTAGGTCAAATGATAAACTTTTAGTTTTAAATCCTCTAACAAGGTCGCACTTAACAGTGTGTTTGTAACCTTTAATAGGGTTGGCTCTTCACCGAGATCACTTCAGAAGAGTGAAAATTTTGGGTTACTGGTCCCAAATGGGTTTTTCCCTTAATAGCATTTCCACGTTAAAAATCCATGTGTCAAATGTGTATATGGTTCATTTATTTGATGTTTTACTTTACACATTACTAAAACAGGATTGGTCGGTAAACACTAGATTCAATTACTGTTATTTTGTAAAGGCTAGAAAAAGATAATCAGTATATTCACCGAACAATATATATTTGATAAGATTACTTAAAGACATACATATTATAGGACTGAAATATAACTGAGTATATTATATTTTGATATAAGTTTTGGTTGGATTATTGGAATTATTTTTGAGGCCACTGATTTACCCCCCCCTCCCCTCTATGTTATTCTAACACAAACTAGAACTCAATCACCATAGCATATCACATACAACATACATCAACAATCATGCTATAATAGATGAGGTAGTCTAGTTACCATCACCAAGTCCTCATACATACAAAACACACAAGGCAAAAAGAAGCAAGCCATCCGCTCCCTAACAAGAAGCACTCCTACGGATGATTATGAAATTCATGAGAAACGATGAGACTAGAGACCATAGGTTTTCAACCACATATCCTAGCACAATTTGAGCCTCAGTGGGTATCCACCTATAAAAACCAAGACTAAACATCACTCCCAATTCAAGTGGGTAGAACCACACACATGAATAAGAAATCATGAAAAATGAGTCTAAAGATACGAGGAGACATGTGCTAACATGCACTACTAACCACCTAATGGGCATACAATTTTCATAGAGCTCCCAGTGTAGAAACATGGGCTATGATATCTTTACTCTCCCTTTCTCATTATCCAAGACGTCCAACTTATAAAAAATCTTTGATACTTCTTTGTCCATCTCCATTACAGATTATGAGGAGGTCTCACAACTATCCATCATGCTATTCAGAGTAGCCATGTCCTTTGCAATAATTTATTCAATGTTATAAATGTTTCTAATAGGGTTCATACAATAAATGTATAACATCCTTCCATGTGTGACAAAAATTTTGGCTTTTGATGTAGCTGATCTCAGAATGCCCAAGTCCCATGTAATAGACTAGCATACTTCCATCAACTTCGTTTCTAGGTAAATTTTCACTACCTTCTCTTAAACAATCTTCACTAAGGACTCATAGTGACTATCAAAGTCATCTAGTGCCATATTTAGTTTCTCTGCATCCTCTTTTCCTTGAAAAAAAATAGGTGTTGGAAGTAGTTTATTCATAGTATCAACTGCTCTAGTAATAGCCTTATCCTTTTTGTCTCCTTTCTACTCAGATCTTTCTTTTGCCTTTGTGAATGCGATGAAAGATGGTCTCATTAGTTCATCCTCATCCATATTATCAACATCTGTGCTTACAGATTTGTCTTTTCTTCCCAACAATAGAATAGTGGATGTGTGAATTTCATGGTTTTCTTCAACTCTTGGATCTTCTCCTTTTGTTGTGTCTATCTCATCTCTATGTTCTGATTCTTCTTTTTTCTCTTCCTCTTTCTATTCTTCTACTTCATGAGCCACTGTATTATCAATCTTTCCTTCAAATGGATCTTTTTCATCAAGTGAAGTGTCAATGGTCACAGGCACACCAGAAATAAAGAAATTGAGTTGCATGTCAGTACTTACTTTGCTCTTCTCAAAATTTACCTCAACTGACTTAGAGATCTCTCTAAATTCTATAGGTGTAGGCATAGTAGGTTTAGGAGGTGAAGATTTCTCAGGAATATTTTTCATAAGTATCTAATCTAATGCCTTTTTAGTATCCTCCATGACTTCCTCATATATTTTGCCCATAATTTTCACTAATCTTGCTTTAGTTCTCAACAAGGGTTTGAGTTCCTCAATTATTCTCTCTCTCTCTCTCTCTCTCTCTCTCTCTCTCTCTCTCTCTCTCNATTTCTCTCTCTCTCTCTCTCTCTCTCTCTCTCTCTCTCTCTCTCTCTCTCTCTCTCTCTCTCTCTCTCTCTCTCTCTCTCTCTCTCAAACTACTAGCAACATACCCTCAATAGCTTGACTCCTAATTTCTTCATATTCTATATGTGCAAGTTGTTTTCTTATCTCCATTTTATCATACAATTCCTTAGATATACTACCCTCTATTTCTAATAGATTCTTTTGAAAAAGTAGATGATTAATTACTATGTCCTCAATCACTAGTTTGTCAAATGCCTCATAACTGTCATAGTATTTAGTCACTGAAACAAGCTGCCCTTTCTCAATAACTCTTTTCCATGGCATCTTCATATCTAGCTTCAATAGGTGTCTTATATGTGTGGTCTCTTTTCAACTTTCTTCTCTTCTTCTTGAGTCCTTTGCATCTTAGGAGGTGAGTCCAATTTAGTGGACCTTGTGTTTCTTAGAGGAAAAAGATTTTTTGACTCTTCCTGTGATGCATTATGTGGTGGTGAGGGTGTAGTCACATCTATCATAGTAGAAAGTGGACTGACTACCTGCACAACTTTTGGAGGTGGAAGGGTTGCAGTAGTAGTGCTTACCAAAATAGAAGATCTCTCTTCTATCTTCTTCCTTACTTCTCTCATTTCCTCTTTAGTTATTCATGCCTTAGTTGCACAGTCATCAATTATATTTCTACTCTTTTCTTCCTTATACCTCTAGTCTTCTCTTCTCTGAATTCAGCTGATTTCTCTTCATATGTGCCCCATCTTTCCTCAGATGTACCAAGTTTAGATGTCAAAACATGTTCAATTTGCATGATGAAAATTTTTGAACTAACATCATAGCCCATAGGGTAACACCATTTGTTCCTTGGTACAACTGCCTCAAAACATACACAATCAGTTTCAACAATGAAACAAATTGTATCCTTGTATATCTCAACCAACTCTTCAGGAATTCTAAATATTTCTTTCATTTTTCTCTGTATAATTTTGGTCATTCCAAATAGTTCTCCATCCACCCATGTGTTGTTTTATCTTTTGTAACTTTGTGATATTTGAATACTAGTGTGTATGTTGTCTTTCCATGCTCTAGGGTGCATTCAAGGGAACCTATGCTTAATATGGATATACATGTGAACTAGGAGTGAGGCAAATATGAAAGCCTTATATTTATCCTTCTTCATTAGCTTCACATTCTCTAAAAATTGTTGTGCTAGAACTTCATAAAGATTGGATGTTGTGTTTTCCTTTACCATCCTATAAGCCATCATAATGACTCCTATTGAGACTGAATTAGGTCTACGACTATATTACAACTTATATCAAAGTATCATCACAACTAGTCTTACATCTTGTAGGAAAATGTTATTCACTATCATTACTTTCCTGTCCCATTTTGAATGTGTTGGGGTTTCAACTTGTTTCTTTATATTATTTTCTGCTACAGGGATAAATCCAGTGTTGTCTAGCCCAATTATGTCATGAATCAACTGACTACAGATCTTAATAGTATGCTCCCCTATCCAAATGAATTGGTTGTGAACTCTGCTAAGTATAATTTTGAACCATTCTTCTTCATTGAATTCATACAAGTCTATAATTTTTATAATGCTCATGTTATATAAGTGTTTGAACTCATCCTTGATTTTACCATCATCACCTAACATGTCTCCCATTTTAGTAGAAATCTCATCATCTCCCAATGTCTCATATTTGCAATGTATGTATGCCCTAATATCTTCTATGTGTAGGACATCGTATGGTGTTTGGGAAAAATCTCCTTCAGGGTCATCCTCACAAGAATTAAACGGATGTTTCTTGAGTTTATATCTAGGTCTATCCATAACATCATAAATCAATGGTACATCCATAACTTCTACTTGAGTAGATAGTCCAAATACCTCAAACACATTGAATTTTGAACTTTTGCTTCGATCAATCATGTAATGTGGTTCCTTGGTGGTTTGATACGGTCTAAACTTTTCTCTCCTTGGTCGCTGCTCCTTAAATGGTGAATAAATAAGTAGCTTAGATGTGTTTATTCATCAATAGGTGAGAAAATGCACTTGAACCAATGAACTAAACTTTGTACACTATCCAGTCAATCAAAAATATCGTGATCATGGAATATGAATCATCCAATGTTGTGATCACAGATAAAGGTTCCATAATGTCTGCATACACTATAACCAAGCTCGCATGAGCTTACTCCTCAATCTTCTACTTTCTTGAAATAATTTTCAAATTCACTTTTGTATTCTGCAAGACTTTTACCAGTATCACTTTCATTCCTCTTTGTATCCATAGGAGGTGTTACTCTTTTGTTGTCTTCTCTATTGTACTTGCAAAAATTTTCTATATGTCCAAGGTTACTACATTTTTAACATGTGGTTTTAACTATTGTTTCTCCTTTGATGTTGTCTTGTATGTATCTAGATTGATCAGGTTTCCTGTATTCTTCTTTTTTGTGCCCATATGCATGAAAATTAAAGAAAAAAATAGAAAAAGGTTTGAAAAGGGTATTACCTATGCAATCTCTCTTCATGTGTCCAAACTTGTTACATCCAAAACATCTACCTCTGAAAGGTCTGATCTATTCTTTAGGTTCTTCAAGAGTAGGGTTTTCTCCATCAGTCTTCGCATCAGATTTTTCTTCTTGATTCTTAGAACATTTAGCTTCATTGAATCCAAGACCAGTCATATCTCCTTTAAGTTTTTGTCTGTCACTTTATTCATCAATCAAGTCAATGCTCATATAAATTCTCTCAATATATTTCTTTGTCTCAACAAGTTCACCTTTAATGATCTGATTATATTTCTCTAATTTTAGGTACTTGTTCTTGTAATGATCAAGTTTAGTCTTCATCTGTCCCATCAAAATATTAGCATCCTTCAAGGCTTCTTCAGTTTTTTTTAGCATCCTTTTCTTGTCAAATCTCTTTAGCCATCATTTCATGATTAAGCTTTAAAGTATCATTCTCTTGTTCAAGTTGTTTCATCTGATATGAATTATCATTGTTTGAATCCTCTTTTATCTGAACCATAAGATCATGTCTCTGAATTCTAGAAAGTTCAAGCTGATCTTTCAGTTTCTTAATGAATCCCTCAGCTCTTCTTGATTTGAATCTCAAGTCACCATTCTCTTCATTTTCTTTGTCAAGATCTTCAAGTGTTGCTTCAAATTTTTCTTCCAAACTTATAGAATCTATCTTGATCTCCCTTAAGTTGTTAAAATTTCTCTCCAAGGGCCAATAGCTTTGATACCAATTGTTAGCATTGAGTAATATTGAGAGGGGGGTGAAACAATATTAAAACACTTTAAATTAAACTTAAACCAATTCTTAATAAACCATAAGATTACTGAAATGAAAAGAACATAAGAAATTAACACACAAATCATTACACCATTACTTGTTATCAAGGAAACCATGTTAAAGGTATACAACACCCTGTTATGGGTACACTAAGCTTACAACTCTTGCAACCAATAATTCTATTACACAGTGTTCTCAATAATGAACAAAAACAAGCATCACCAATGCTTAGATAGTTCCAGTTGTAGCTCTCAATAATATTTGTCAACCTCTGATCTTGCATCTACCATCAGTCATCTCTAACATCTCTTTTCACATCTTTGCTTATCAAAATGTTCCTCATATTTATGTGTTACATCATCTAGTCATCTCTCAAATACAATAAAAAATAGAATAAATACTTATACAAAAATTAAATACAATGTTGAAAACCTTGTACTACCAAAGTATAGGTAATTCACAATAACAATCCAAATTATCATGTTTGGATTCTATCTTGTACTCCCTTAATCATCGTGACTATTCAACTTCTCTGTTTCACTGTTCCACTGTCTTTGCATGTCTTCAAAACACTCTAACTCTCTGCGATCAACACCAAAACACAAGCGACCTTAACTAAAGGTCATACACATCCCATAGTATCTTCCTCTAAGCTTTAAAGTCATCAAACATAATATACCATCTTTGTTGTCTAAAACAATATTTTTATACTCTCTACTTCACTTTCTATACTTAGTCAATTTTAAGACTGAATCTCCAAAACTGTACTTAACTCCAAGTGATCATTACATCAGATGTGTTTCTATACATAAAAACCTTCAAGTGTCTCATATCACACCAAAAACATCACTTTCCAACATAAAAATTACTATATCTCCATATTGTCCATGTGAAAAACACCCATGATCCCATAAACTAGGTCCTGCAGAGAGTGTACTCAAGTGATGAGAGCTAATCCAATTTGAACTCAATGGAAGACTCTAATTATATCAACCATGATCTTGGTGCTATTGAAGATGATGCAAACTACTCCCTTTCCTTATATGAGCCTTACTACTATGTTGACTCCGCTGGCTATGAGATGGCCTTTGTCCTTGTTTTTGGTGTTCTGACCTAAGAGGTATGTATGGTGCCCTAGATACACTAGGCTATATCTAAATACTCTAGGTGTGTCATAACTGATAATAGGTGCATTTGTATTATGAGATCCTACATGCCTGCGAAGGCCCCTAGCCAGACTATCCCCTATCAATATTTTTATCTCTATTGCTACCTCCATAGTTGTAGGCTGGAGTAGTCATACATCTCCATTGATACAAGCATTAAGGCCCCTACTGAAATGTTGTACTAGTAGGGGCTCATTGTGAGGATAGCTAGAGTACTTCCTAAGCTCAAATAATTTATGTTCATACTCATCCACTAATTTATTCAACTACCTCAAATCATGAAACTCATCTGCCCTCTCCTACCTATAATGGTTAGATAAGAATTGAGCTCAAAAATTGTCAAGAAAGAATTCCATGAAATAGTGGCAATATCAATATTAAGTTTCTTCTCCTTGGTATGCCACAAAGTGGATGAAAACCCTCTAAGGCATGTTGGTATATTGTTTCTTTGTGTTTCTCAAATATGGGTGCATGGAAAAGAATTGATCTAGATTAAAAATCTAGGTCGCTACCTTAGTTTTGCTACCCGGTCCATCAAAAGTAGGAGGACTCGACCTCATAAAGTCCCTCATATGTATAGCTAAGAGGGAATCCACATTCTCCCCTCCATGATCCCTCCTATGCACCACTCTTGATATACTAGGGTTATGAGAAGATTATCATTCACTCTGGGTGCTCTATTGTTCTTGTGATCCCTTATGATATAACTCTTCTCATTTGGGAACCAATTATGCTAATATATCATGTATCAAATTAACCACTTGTGGTCCCCCTAGTCCATCATTCATGTTATCCATTTTTTCATCTTGTTCTTCATTTTCTTGATGTTCCTCCTGTGGTTCTTCCTCTTAAGGGTTACATCTAGTTCCTATACAGGGCCCATTAGCTCTTCCTTGTCCTCTATTACCTTGACCTTGCTTAGCGATAGGCATCCATCAATGAAAAAAAGGTTCATCAGTAAATTTGAAACCAATCAATCTATAGAATTAATTAGAAGAAGTATTATAAAAACAAAATGATTACACAACACATAATGAGCACATCACTCTAGAGTTCCTAGTGTTTGAGCACAAGCTCTGATACTAGATATAATACCCTACCAAAGAGGCCTTAGAAAATATGATGAAATACACCCGCACAAAATTTATTTTTATATACAAAACACCATTGCAATGATAATGTATTGATTAATTTTCTATAACACACACAATACAATCATAAACATTGGCATTCCCAAGGGTCCTATGGTCGACATGTGAAGACCACAGGAGATACCTCGAATCCACTCAGATAACATTAACGATTCTCTTGACATGTCTAGCACCTAAGTGTCATGCTTAGGCAATGTTTCATTTTAGAGTTTTGATCATTCAACACACTAGACAAGACCAAACCAAGGAGGTAAATATATTAAAATGATCAGTAGGACATTGGGTATTTAAATCACAAACCTTAATTTGAACAACATTAGAAAAACTATAATCTATCATAAACACACAACTCTGTAGAGGACAAAGGCATAAGAATAGAGTACAAATACACAGAAATAACCTATCCTACGTGTAGGATAGTCTAACACACATGCACAAGGTGCAAGAAATATATGTGCAGGAGAATTAAATGGAGGCACATAAATAGTGAACAAATGTGCAAAATAAGGAATGGATGCATATGTTTAGGGAAAGATAGATAAATCAAGAAATTGGGTGCTCTAAATTCTCAGTTTGGCCATCTAGGTGCTAATACTCATACTCGAAGGTGCAAGGGATACTCAAGGAGATTGTAGGAATAAAATTATCATGGAAAATTATTGTTAAACATCAATTATGTATGTGGGATAAATTAAACAATATGAATCATGGTGTTAAGAATGAATTACATCCATCCAAAGCACAAGTATGTGTAAACATGAATATAAAGATAAATAAAGTACATCAACTCCATCAATATACTATACTATTAAAAATCACATATGATATTCCAAGGTACCAAGAAATATACATATCTACTCTAGTGAAGTAGTTAGGTATCATGCAAGATACTAGAAAGGATATGATGACATGATACTCAAGTTCAAATGAGTTCTATATAACAAGCGGAACCACTTAATATCTATGCATCGGTCCCCAATTGAAGTTGGTCACACCATGCAAACACGAGGAACCATCAGGCCCTCTCCCACCATACTCATAGAGATGATCATGTATCATGTACATCACAAGAAATGTACACACATACACACACAAAATATCATAATATAATGCATCTCACAAAGGTAATAGATCACACTGGATCCAAGATACTACATTCACACACATCTAGGTGAGTCACAAGCTAAGTCAAGTCCATTACCAACATGCAAGTTTCACAAACTCAACAACATATGACCACTGAATCACAAGACACTATGAGGGGGTGTGTAGTCCAATAATGGTAGTGTCATCACATGTCTATCTAGCTCATGCGATGCCAAGAAATCCTCTTGTGGCTTGATGAGGTGTTTGATGTGCTGGTGCATCTTGACACTTCTCCACTATATCCTTGGTTAATGGGAGCCCACATGGCACGTAGGAGGAATCTCAGTGACTGGTATACCAAGGCCCACATATTTATATTTATCTTGATTAAGTGTTTTACCCACTTTATTTTATTTATCTTATCACTTCATTAAGGACTCCATAATGGGTTACCCTATTGGCCCCTTTGTGCCCCTATCCCCCCTATTGGGATCTACTTCCACCATTGGCCACACACACACACACATAACTCACACACTCATACACAACCACACATGACAAGAAATGAGGTCTCACTCTCAACAACACTCATGTCAGGAAATTGTCGACATTACCCTTGGTCATTTTATACTCATTCCATCCTTACAGGGTCCTAACCAAATTTTCCCCACACACACACATGTCCTATTTTCACAATTCAAGCATGCCCATCGCATAGTTGAGGCCTTATAAAGATAGAATTAACTACCACCAAGCATTCACCAAATTTCTATTTCCCTCTCATTACCACAAACAATAATACCATATTGAAATAAAGGATTCACTTAAAATTCATAGGGGCATAAAACTCATATTTGGGTTTAAAGGACCAAAACATTATCAAAAATAAATTTCCAAATCTCAAGAAATAAAAAAACCCATTTGAACTTACATCAAACACATACAAAAAATGCATTCACATTTTCCAAAAACATAAAAATGAAGGCTCCAACCCTAAAAGTGTGTTCCAAACCCTCATCTGTCAAAATGCATACAAACAACCATCAAAATCTAATTTTTTGGAGGAGAGCCCCAAACTATGTCAAAATAACTTACTAGGGGTCCAAAATATCCCTAATCCCACAAAATCTAGGGCTCTACCAAAGAGTTCCCAAAACCCACAATGACAAGACTAGGTCTTCCACCCAATCTTCAACACCCTTAAGGGCACAGTATGACACAACTAGAACCAGTTAATCCAGGGATGGAACAAGGGTTCTATCAATGCTAGACATCACTTTTAGATATATTGAAACACAAATCCCACACAAGGATATCTCTGAAACCTAATTTAGGCACCTAATCCTATATAGGGCTACAAGGAGAAAATATGGATTCTTTAAGGAAAATTACTTGGAAATCCACCAAAAAAAGTCTTGACCACCCTCAAACTCTTTAATCCATCCACACACAACACCCTCCAAGTTAGGGCTCTTGACCAATCCCCTAACTCCTGTTGTCCTTAATTCTCTCCTAGGCCTAATAGGGCTATTAGGCCACTTTTACAAAGTAAGTGCTTTAATATCAATTCAATTTACTATCCCTTCAATTGGAAAACTTGTGGGATCACAATAAACTTCTAAATCCAAGGATTTAGACCTCCATTCCACCCCTGGGCCGAGTTGTGCCTTAAAAACCCAATTCTGGAAAGTCACATCTAGATGCCTCTTGAGAGGTTTTAATGTTTTCTCCCTCCATCGACTGCCTCCTAATTTATGACCTCAAAATTCTAAAATTAAATCCTCCCTCCTTTCTCTCCACCAAGTCTTATATTTTTCCCATGGTGGAGTCTCTGGGAAAGAGGAATTTTTCTTTGAAATCCTAGTTAGGGCCTTCCTATGACCAGTGGGCAATCAAAATTGGATAAATTTCAATCCCCTACACTTCAAACCTTAAAAACACTTGTAACATTCAACTAAGACACTGGAACAAATTTCTCAATCCTTCAATGGTGCATTGGGATCCGTACAGATCCGTACAACTCAGCAAAATAGTTGAATTTTATAGATTTCAATGTCAAAACTTTACAATCGATTCACTCCAACCATGGACTAAGGTTTTCCAACATTTTCATACATTTCACAAGTAGTTCCAATAGACAAAAAATGTTGTGAACATTGGGATTCAAAAGTTCCATCTTTTGATAAGAAGTTGCATTATGCAACGTTGACAATTTTGATAACTTTTAACAAAAGTTGTCAAATGTGACTAAACTTGTAAAGTTTTGTATTTTGAATCCATAGGGGACCTTAGAAGAATTAAAATAAAATTTCTACCCTTCCTTAAGTTCCCTATACTATTCTATCCTAATCTACCCAATATTGTCCAAATTGACTAAGGTGGACAACTAGGTTTATAACATCACCTAGTGTCCCCTTGTCTTACAATTGAGGACTTATTGATGACATTTGATCCAGGATTGAATGAATACTCTAACCCATTGTATTTGGGTCCACTTATGTGCTTTAAATGGATGAACTTAAGGGTGCTCCTGCACCATACTCCCAGGGTGCATTGCTCTCAAGTCCTCTTGAGATGAGGTCTTCTAAACTGGAGTCATGCTTCTAAATTTATTGCTCATCCATCCATACAGATTCTTCCTTAGGATTACCTTTCCATTTGACAAAATATTTCTTGTAAACATTCTTTCTTGTTTGTTTGATGATCTTTGTCTCCAAGATCTTCTCAAGCTTCTTTGGTACATGAGAGGGTATACCTGCAACATCCTCTTCAAGCTCTTCAACTTGTACTTTATAACATGCATTCACAACACCTTTATATGGGATTAGATCACACATATTGAATATAGGGGAGATACCAAGGTATGAGGGCAGTTCAATTTCATATGCATTCAACCCATGCTTCTTTAATACTAGACATGGTCCTACTTTCTTCATGAGTAGTTTAGTGTGCTTGCCCTTAGGAAATATTTCCTTCTTCAAATATGCCAACACCAAGTCTCCAACCTGCAACTGGACATCTCTCCTATGCTTTTCTTTGGCTTGCTTATAATTGTTTACACTCTTCTCAAGTGCCAATCTCACCGAGTCATCAATTTTTTTCATACTCTCTGCAAACTCTTCTCCATGAGCACTAACTAGAGTGTTTTGTGGCAATTCTGTGAGTTCCAAGATGCCTCTTAGACTTTTCCCATATACAATCTAAAAGGGACTCTTCCCTGTGCTCCTTTTTATTGAGTCATTAAAAGAAAAATTTGCTTTGGGTAGGACTGCATCCCAATTGTCTCCATATTGTTTTGTCAAGCGTCTAAGCAGATTTCCAAGTGATTTATTTACAGCTTCTATCTGCCCATCTGCTTGTGGATGGTAAGAAGAACTAAAATGTATATTGGTCCCTAATCTCTTCCATAAGGTCCTGCAATAGTGACCAATAAAGTTTACATCTCTATCAGAAAGAATGGTTTGAGGTAAGCCATGTATCCTCACAATTTCTTTAAAGAACAAACTTGCAATTGATGATGCATCATTGGTACTTTTACAAGGGATAAAGTGGGTCATTTTGATAAACCTTTCCACTACAACATAAATACTATCATATCCCTTTTGTGTTCTAGGCAATCCCATCACAAAATCCATGTTGCAACTCTCCCAAGGCCTTGTAGGAATAGGTAGAGGTTGGTATAGTCCTGCATTTGTGGATGCACCCTTGGCTCTTTGACAAATTGTGCATGTCTACAATCTTCCTTACTTCACTCTAAATCTTAGGCCAATAATATAACCTTCTTACCTATTCCAAGGTCTTCTCCAAACCAAAATAGCCCCCCGTGTTTCCTGCATGCTTTTCTCTAATGATGTTCTCCCTCATTGAGCATTTTGGAATGCATAACTGGTGTCCTTTGAACAAGAGTCCATTTTGAATCAAATAATCTGCATACTCAATAGGATAAGCCTCAGAAAAGTCAGAACACACCTTATAAATATTACTGAAATCATCATCATTCTTATACATATCCTTTAATGAATCAATTCCTACACTTTGAAGTTGGATTTAGTGCACAACTAGAGTTCTTCTACTTAATGCATCTGCCACCTTATTGGAAAATCCCTTCTTATGTTTGATTGAAAATGTGTAGACTTATATTGATTACACCCACTTCATGTGTTTGTAGCTTAGTTTCTCTTGGCTATTTAAGAAACTCAAAGCTTGGTTATCTGTGAAGACAACAAATTTCTTTGGAAGGAGGTAGTGCCTCCATTTCTTCAATGACTGGACTAATGCATATAGTTCCAAGTCATAAGAGAAGTATTTCCTCTTTTCTTCATTCAATTTCTCACTAAAAAAGGTTATAGGACTTCCCTCTTGGCTCAAGACAACCCCTATAGCCAGATTTGAAGCATTGCATTCAATAGTGAATATCTTTTGAAAATTAGGTAACACTAGGATGGGTTTCTCCATTACCTTTTGCTTTAGCATTTGGAAGGCTTCTTCCTCATCCTTGTTCCACAAAAACTTACACCTTTGCCCACCTTTAATGGTCTCAAGGATAGGAGCACACAACTAACTAAAATTTCTAATGAACTTTCTATAGAAGGAAGCAAGTCCATGAAAGCTTCTAACCTTAGCCATTGTTCTAGTAGAAGGAAAATTCAAGATGGATTCTACCTTCTCAGGGTCCATTTTTATGTTCCCTCATGAAATCATAAATCCCAAGTAAAAAAATTCTTCTTGCATAAAAACACATTTTTCCAAATTTATGAAAATATTTTCTTCATGTAGCCTCTTCAAGACCAAGTTAAGGTGTCCTAAGTGTTCTTCCTTATTCTTACTAAAGATAAGGATGTCATCAAGGTATACTATGAAACTTTTTCCAAGGAATAGTTTGAGCACCTCATTCATGAGCCTCATGAATGTGCTAGGAGCATTTGATAGGCCAAAGGGCATCACCCTCCAGTCATACAAGCCTTCATTGGTTTTAAATGCAGTTTTCCACTCATCGCCATCTCTAATCCTTATTTGGTGGTATCCACTCTTCAAATCCACCTTATAATAGTACCTCACACCTCCTAAGTGATCCAATAGGTTCTCTATCCTAGGAATAGGAAATCTATACCTAATTGTGATTCTATTTATTTCTCTAGAATCAATGCACAATCTTTATGTGCCTTCCTTCTTAGGGGCTAAAAGAGCGGGTATTGCACAAGGACTGAGACTCTAAGTGATTAAACCCTTATCCAAGAGTTCTTGAATCCATCTTTCCATCTCCTTATTTTTTTCTAGAGTCAACTTATATGCTTCTTTGTTGGGTAATGTCTCTCCCGGGATCAATTCTATGTTGTGACTTATGTCTCTGATTGGGGGCAACTCATTTGGTAAGTCTTTGGTGACAATGTCCTTATACTGGTCAAGTAGGTCTACAACTTCCTTAGGGCCTAATATTCTCAAGGGATCTATATCTTTCTCAACCTTCTGAGGTTTTTCATCCTTAGGTAAAATGACTAGGGCATAGAAAGGAGTCTTCTCCTCTTTCAAAGTTTTTAAAAACTCTTTTTCACCAACAAACAAAAATTTAGAATCTTTTTGTTCTTCTGCAGAATTAGAAAGTGGTAAGAATGTTACCTTTTTAGTTGATGGTGTATATATTCAACCTTCCATCATGGTAAGCCTCCACATCATATTTCCAAGGTCTCTCATGTAGAAAATGGCAGGCATCCATTGGAACAATGTCACAGAGAACTTTATCTTTGTAATTCCCAAGTTGGAATTCCACCCAAGCTTTCTCTTCTATGATAGTTTGTTGCTTCTTTGTGATCCATGATACCTTGTAAGGGTTTGGATGGGGCACCCTCCTCAACTTTAGTTTCTTTACTGCTTCTTCTGACACCAAATTGTCTGTAGACCCACTGTCAATCACCATCTTGCAAACTTTGTCTCCCACTTTGCAAGTGGTCCTGAATAGACTCTTCCTCTAAGGGGGTTCTTGAGTGCTTGGAGCCTTCAAAAATTTCCTTCTCATCATGAGGACTTCTCCTTCCTCAGGTGGTGCATTAGAACCATGTGCATTGTCTCCTTGGTTTTCTTCTTCCCTAACCATGTTTGCCCTTCTCTCTTCCTGATTGCTTGCTTTCTCTAGACACTTGGATGCTAAGTTCCCTAGTTGGTTACATCTGTAACACCTTGGAGGTCCTGAAATTCTTCCTCCAAACCTTCCCCTTGAATCTCCTCTCCTTCCTCAACTATAGGATCCTCTAGAACTACTTTCTCTAAAAGAGTTCTCTTGAATGGTTTCTCTATGACTGGTTTCTCCAAAATTCCTAGGAGCTTTCCCTCTACCACTATTTATCCCTCTTCCTCTACTACCAAAGTCTCTCTTTCCCCTGCCTCTTCCACTTTTCTCTTGTCTCCTCTTGAGTTTTTCCTCAAATTTCAGTGCTAATTGATAACACCTTTGGACAGTAGTAGGGGAACACAAACATAGTTCATCTTGGATGTTTATCATCAACCCTTGCATATATCTAGCAAGTTTGACACTCTCTGGTTACACTAACTTAGATTTCATGGTAAGTTTATGGAATTCCTCGGTATATTTTGAGATATCCATCTCCTTCTTTCTTAAACTTTGTCTCTTCCTATGAAGTTGAACTTTATAGTCTTCAAGCACATAGGCTTCCTTCACCAAGGTCACCATCTTCTTCCAAGTGCTAACTGGATTCTTTTCCATCTTCACCCTCTCTGCTTGAGTGAAGTTCCACCAAGTTAGGGAAGATCCCTTCAACTTGGACTTTTCTATCTTAACCTTCTAATGCTCTGGTATCTCCTCACATTCAAAGAAACTAGTGAGTGCATCAATCTAATCCATTACTTCTTCTGGATCCATCTTCCCATTATAAATAGGTAGATCAAGTTTAGTTTCCATGGTCCTTCTTTCCATGGATTTCAAAGTCTTCAAGAGAAGTCTTTATTTTGCAGGGACTTCTTCTTCATCCTCCTGCAAAGGGGTCTCTTCATCACTCCCCTCCTCTTCAACTCCAGAGTTCCCACTACTCCCTCTCTTGACTTGTTCCTTGAGTCTTTCCATTTCCTGACTCATCAACTTCCTCTCTGCATCATGCTCTTTCACCACTCTCAACAATTCTGCATTGGACATCCTATTAGGAAGTTCACTTTCTTCACCACCATCCGCCGTGGTTGCACAACTTGTCTTCTTCCAAAGGTCCACTAGTTGCTCTGATACCACTTGGAGCATAGCCCCAAACTATGTCAAGATAACTCACTAGGGGTCTAGAATATCCCTACTCCCACACAATCTAGGGCTCTACCAAAGAGTTCCTAAAACCCACAATGATAAGACTAGGTCTTCCACCCAATCTTCAACACCCTTAAGGGCATTGTATGACACAACTAGAACCAGTTAATCCAGGGATGGAACAAGGGTTCTATTAATGCTAGACATCACTTTTAGATATATTGAAACACAAATCCCACACGAGGATATCTCTGAAACCCAATTTAGGCACCTAATCCTATATAGGGCTACAAGGAGAAAATATGGATTCTTGAAGGAAACTTACTTGGAACTCCACCAAAGAAAGTCATGACCACCCTCAAACTCTTCAATCCATCTACTAACAAAACTCTCCAAGTTAGGGCTCTTGACCAATCCCCTAACTCTTGTTGTCCTCCATTCTCTCATAGGCCTAATAGGGATATTAGGCCACTTTTACAAAGCAAGTATTTGAATATCAATTGAATTTAAAATACCTCCAATTGGAACACTTTTTGGATCACACAAAACTTTTAAATCCAAGGATTTAGACTTCCATTCCACCCCTGGTCCGAGTTGTGCCTTAAAAACCCAATTCTAGACAGTCACATCTAGATGCATGTCCAGAGGTTTTAATATTTTCTCCCTCCATCGACTGCCTCCTGATTTAAGACCTCAAAATTATTAAATTAAATCCTCCCTCCTTTCTCTCCACCAAGGCTTAGATTTTTCCCATTGTGGAGTCTCTGGGAAAGAGGACTTTTGCTTCAAAACCCTAGTTAGGGCCTTCCTGTGACCATTGGGCAATCAGAATTGGATAACTTTCAATCCCCTGCACTTCAAACCTTCAAAGAACTTGTAACATTCAACTAAGACACTGGAAAAAATTTCTCAATCCTTCAATGATGCATTGGGATCTGTATAGATCTGTAAAACTCAAAAAAATAGTTGGAAATACAGAAAAATAGTTGAATTTTATTGATTTCAATGTCAAAAATTTACAATCGATTCACTCCACCAACCTTTTCATACATTTCCTAAGTAGTTCCAACTGATAAAAATGGTTGTGAATGTTGGGATTCAAAATTTGCATATTTAGACAAGAAGTTGCACTATGCAACATTGACAATTTTGACAACTTTTAACAAAAATTGTCAAATGTGACTAAACTTGCAAAGTTTTGTGTTTTGACTCCATAGGGGACCTTAGAAGGATTAAAATAACATTTCTACCCTTCCTTAGGTGCCCTAGACTATTCTATCCTAATCTACCCAATATTGTCCAAATTTACTAAGGTGGACAACTAGGTTTATAACATCACCTAGTGTCCCCTTGTCTTACAATTGAGGACTTATTGATGACATTGGATCCCAGATCCAATCACTACT
>MU225686.1:1894572-1933512 GCA_018584345.1 Thuja plicata | reverse complement strand
TTTCTAAAGGATTCACCCAAATTATGGCATTGATTATAAACATACATTTCTACTAGTAGGAAGGTAAGGGACTATAACAATGTTGATTTTATTAGTAGCTCAAAATAATTTGAGCATAAAGTGTATTTACATTAAAAGTGCATTTTTGAATGGGTATGTAGAAGAATTTTTATGACCTCAAGAAAGCACCAAGAGCATGGTGTGCTAGGATAGATGGATATTTGTATGATAATCACTTCAAGAGAAGTAAGAATGAAAATGTGATATACTAAAAGTAAGAAGGTAATGATATTCTTATTATCATTTTTTACATTGATAGTTTTTTGTATAAGGGTAGTAGTTTTAAGATAAAGGATGGGTGAAAAAATGCTAAGACAAATGAATTTGAGATGAAATATCTAGGTCATATGTAATATTTTCCAAGGAATAGAGGTTTATGAAATTAAATATTAAATTTTCATTTGCCAAAAAAAGTATGAAAATCATATGCTAAAGAATTTTATATGGTTGATTGTAATCCATACTGCACTCGATGTAGTCATGGAAATTGTACATCTAGTTTCACTTGTTCCAAGGTACATGAAAAATCCATTAAAAATACACATGAATTCAGCCAAGACAATTTTGAGGTATGTTAAAAATGTTGTAAGTTTTTCTATTCATTACTACTTTTCGTAAAAATTTAATTGTATTGGCTTTAGTGGTGCATTGGGGAGGTTGTTTAGATGTCTATAAGTCTACTTCTAAAAATTATTTGAGGTTATTTAGATGTGTATAAGTCTACATCTAAAAATTATTTCTCTTATGGCACTGAGATCCCGAAAAAGAAAAGCATTGTTGTTCTTTCATCCATAGAAGTAGAGAATGTTGCACTTGTCTAGTAGGTGCACAAACACTTTGAATTAGAAATAATGTAGAAGAAATTGGTAGTTCAGCTAATTTATCTTGTATTGGTTTTCTGCGACAACATAACTGTCATCAAGTTAGCAATAAATCTAGTCCATCGTAGTAGGATAATAGATTTTGATTTGGAAATATCGTATCATCGTAAATTTGGTACAAAGAAGGAAGTAAATTTAAATACATCACAACTCATGAACAACTTGCATAAATGTCTTCACCAAAGAAATTGCAACAGTTCTTTATTTGACATTAGCCCTCTCAACATCACTGGGAAGTATATAGATAATTGATGCTACTCCTTGAGTTCTCATAGATCATTGCAATGCAAAAATAAGATTCATCATGCAGTTGGACATGCCACCACCATGCTAGGTTCTATGTTTAGTAAGTCAATTTTAGGCATAGTTTATGTAAATCTAATTTCAGATTACTTTTTATTTCTTGTTATCTTTGAGTAACAAAGTATTACAGATAATTCAAAATGCACGTAAACTGCATAAGCATTTAATTACCAAAATAAAAATAAAATGCATAAACATTCAGTTACCAAAATAAACTTTTGGTAGCAGGCAATTGGTATTTTCTCCTATGTAGCATCTTTCTTGAATCAGGCATTTCAAATGCCATAAGCAACAAACCTATTGTAAGCTGCCAAAAAAATTTGTTTAAGAACAGTTATGTGTTTGGATGTGAAGCCCAATGGTCACATGACCGGTCACTTTCCTCTGTCTCTTCATATTTGAAGAGTTATCTATAAATTTCCATTAGAAACTTCATGTATTGCATGATTGGATTGTATCATTGTATGTATTGTAGACTGGATTAATATTGAATTCCCTGCTTCAAGTGTGGACGTAGGCATATTTCCAAACAACGATAAAATTGTGTCTATTATGTTTTGTCTTCTTGGTATTGTCTTTACATTTCCATTTCTCTATTTGTTTTAATATTTACAATTGGTATCAAAGCTATGGTGAAGTATTGAGAAGAGATGTTTCCAAGGAATGGTGTCCATTGGTGGGATGGATAGACAAAAAGAGAAGAACGATGTTGTAGCTATTTTAGTCATTGAAGAAATTCATGGCCATTTAGATTCAGGAGTGAATAATCTTGTGCAAGTGAAGGCTGAAACAAAATACCATGTACATTGGTGGGATGGCGTGAAAAATGAGGATAATCTCGCTCCTTCTGTTGAACATGATCATTGGAGAGGTGAAAAACAAAGGGAGAGGCCTGATAGAGGCAAGTATAAAAAGAAGAAAATTATTTCATCACCATCTCCTCATTTTGGAAGGTGTTTTAACTGTGGAAATACTGGTCATTGGGCTAGAGACTGTAAAGATGGGGATTTGAAAAATACATGTTATCAATGTAAAGAGCAGGGTCATATTTAGAGGAACTATCTTAATCATTTAAAATCATACAGTCAAACGACTGAGACTAGAGTTGAATCTATTATGGACCTCAAAGAAATAAAAATAGTAGAGGGGTCTGAATTTGAACAAATTGAATAAATGGAAATTATTGACATTCCTGTGTTGAAGGTCAAGCACTTAGATGCCTCGAAGGGGATTTGAATTAATTGTCTGTATGCAGAGTTTGGAATTTTTCTTATTTCCCTATCGTCTGGGGCAGTTGAAGCAGTTTGTCTTACAACTAGGTTAAAGAGGAAATTCACTATTCTATTCAATGAAAAGTGGGATAGTTCGTTGAGGAACAAGAAGAGGAGGTTTGCGAGATTTTTCCTATGCTGAATACCATGCTCAAGAATATGTGAGCTGCAAGGTTCAGTATAATTTCATCAAATAATGAAGGGACCATTTGATGAAGGGTGCTCCCCTTAATGCCACAAACACATAACAGAAACAGAGAAACAACAACAATTTGCAAGAACATAAAATGGGCTTCTTATTATCTCCACAAATGTGGAACTACAAACTTTCAGAATTACAATATGCAAAGCCACATGGGCATTCCTCTTACAATATTCTGTAGGACAAAGCCTCGAATTATTACCCAGATCAACCCAGAATTGTCCCGAACTTCCTAAGACAACACTACGGGCCTTCTTTATATAGGCAATTTCCACCGCCCGAGAAGGTTCCAGAAATTTAGCCCTTAGGGCTGACCAAACTTAGATTTATTTTATTTTTCAATTTAGTACATCAAAGTCAGCTCAAAATAACTTTTGAAACCCGAACAAAAATTTTGAAGGAAAATTATTTTCTGCTATTTCAGGTGGCCCAACTTTCGAAGACCATAAGTCATCAGCAGTTGACCCAATTGACTATTGTAACCCCATTTCAGAAATGCCATGAAGCACAATACAACAAGCAAGTTAAGAAAGCTTCTTTCAGCCCAAGTTTCGACCTCATCTGGGGCCTCTAAAGCCTTCAAAACTGAGCTCAAAGTTTTTGTACCCTATTTTCAATACCAAAAATTTTCAATATGTTCAAAACTAGACCTGATCTAGCCATGAAACTTTACTGGCAGGCTGATATGACTGAGATGAACCTCCACATGCAAAATCAGAACATTCTGAGATCATATGACCAACTTACTAAAAAAGCAAGTTTCCATAAATAGCAGCTCTGCACAAGGTAGCCCTTATTGAAAAGAAAAAAAAAATATTTTTGGGTGATGCAAGATTGCTCTTACACCCAGGATGCTCCTACATCACCATTTTTCCTGGAGTGGTCAAGGTTATTGACGCTGAGGAGAAGAGCATTATAAAACAGCTGGAGTGTGACAAGAAGGTGTTTCCTTTCATCAATCACCTTTCTTATGTCTCAGCCCTCATCAGGGAAAACCTGGTGCTGGATGATGTGGCCATCACTCACCTTTCTTATGGAGTGGAGTGCTCTAAGGTGGTGGAGGCGCCCAAAAAAGTGTTGAAGATTAATGTGGCTTTAGGTGTTTTGTATTTTGTTGGTACTTTACTAGTTCAGCAGCAAGTGGCTGGGGGTGAAGGTTTTGTCTTTGAGTTCCTCAAAATCAATGACCCAAGCCACATGGATACTGCTGAAGTTTCTCGTGACTGCAATGACCATTTTGGACTAGGTGTCAAATGTAGCAAGGAGGTTGCTACGATAATTCTTGGGGTTTTGATCTTGGCCAAACTATCTATTTTTCCAGTAAGGAGGGGTTATTGGGGTAATAAGACTAGGAAGTCACACACTACGATAGTGAACAAAAACTAGAGGCTTTTGGCAGAGGAAGTGGAAGAGCTGGGCAATAGGAGGTCGATGGGATTGTTGAAGGCCAGCATCGATGTGCATAGATTGTATTCCATGAGGGGGAGTCAAAACATCTTGCATATAATATATTTGATGGGGAATAAAAAGTATGAGGCCACCTTTCTAAAGAGCATATTGGCATGCTGCAGTAAAGGTAAGAGTTTGCCTAAAAATATTTGTGCCATAGTTTGCAATATGAAGCAACATAAGGGAAAACCTAAAAATATGTTTCATCTGCCAATAGATTTGTGGCACCAGACAATAACACCACTTCCTGATTTTGCATTTGGGAATAAGATCATGGGATGACTAGGAGTAGAGTCTCCTATAGATACAGGAAAAATGGCCAATGAGGATACTGTAGTCGCTACCAAGGTTGAAAGCAATGAGTTTCTTATTGCATGGGACTTTGAGATTGAATCATTCTATCAACATAAAATTTGTGCCAAAGACCATCATATCAGGCCCAAAGAAACTACAGGTTTGGAGTACATAGACCAAGTCTTGCACATCGGTCTCATTTTAATCATGGTCATGTAGATGAACAAAGTCCTCATTTAGCTATGGTTAATTCAAAAATACCAACATGTCATAGCAGTGAATTTGCCTTGAAAGGCTTGGTCACTAGAGTGGATGACTTGGTAACCAAGATGGATGGAAAAGAGTTTTTTGAAGCACTTGAAAACAATAGTGACTTTAATTTTTAGTATAGTACTCTTCCTAATACACAACTCCCAACTACATATTGTAAAAAATAAATGCATTTTTTTGGTGATTTGGTTAGCTCAAGTGATAGTCACAGCTTAAGGAAGAAGACAAATAATACTATTTGTAGGCAAGAAAGTAATCACAGTTGCAATGATTTCTTTCACTCAGAGGAAATTAACAAAGTTCCCACGGTGTATGAGGTGCGTGGGTTATACCATGATGAGGAATCTGTCCACTTGAGCCCATTTTCTACAAGTGATGATGGTCAAGTCATTTTTGATAGCGAAGTCATCAACGCACAATTAAATGTGTATTCGCAACATGAAGGAGTGCACTTGTGTATAAGTGTCCCCTACAATTTGCAATATTTGGATGATCTGTCCAAGCATCTTACACTCTAGCAGTCTATGCAGGGCAATTTTGGGGAGAATATCTTTGTCTCTCAATCTATTGGGGGCAATTTTCATAATTTGAAAGTTGAATTATGTAGTTTTCATAGTTTGGGCAGTTTTGATAATTTTGCACCTGTAAAAACTAGTTATGAATTTATGGGTGAGTTTGTCCCCAGAAATCCATCCCAAGAAGATTTTTTTTATGAAAGATATTTTGATTCCGATCTGACTTGGAGAAAACTCATTTGGAGTGTGCTGGAATAGCGTCTAGCAAAGTTGAGATCTTCTCAAGGTCTCGCTATTTTCTGTGATTCAGAATAGGAAGTAGGGGATGCAACAATGCATGGTTGTGCTGGTTGGACATCAAGGGGGAGATTGTTGGGATGTGAATCCCAACAGTCACATGACCGGTCACTTTCCTCTATCTCTTTGTATTAGAAAAGTTCTCTATAAATGTTTGTGGGCAACTTCATGTATTGCATGATTGGATTGTATCGTTGTATGTATTGTAGACTCGATTAATATAGAATTCCCTACTTTGAGTGTGGACGTAGGCATATTGCCGAACCATGATAAAATCATGTCTATTATGTTTTGTCTTCTTGTTATTGACTTTACATTTCTATTTCTCTATTTTTTTTAATATTTGCATTATGTTGTTTGAGAAATAATATCATTTTTCGGTGTTATTTGATTGACCAATGACTATTTTTGGCATTCTTGAAATTTTACAAGAGATTTAGCATTTTGTTTTTGTTTCTCTCGTTCTTTTTTTATGCTATTTATTGTTTTTTATTTTTAATGTTTATTCAATTAGATTAAAAGTGACATCCATATTATTTATTTGTACAAATTAAACAAGAAAGTATAAAATTTAAATCAAATTCTCATTTATCTCTAGGTCACTCAACATTTTTTTGGGAAAACATTCTTTCAACAACATTACCTCATCAAACCAAATTACTCTAATAATTTATTTAGAATATGAAACCCTAACCTCAGACATTACAACCCTAATTTCAAACACTCTAGAATTACTGACTATTTATACAACTATTATACAATTACAAATAAAAAAAAAACCTATAAAAACAATATTAATAACTGGATGAACTAATAAACCAACGAAAGAGAAAATTTCTTAAAACTAAGAGGTTGATGAAATAACATCAAGACTCAAAATAACTTCATTTGTTTCCTATTTTAGGTTTAATTTATTCCTTCGAATTGTAGAAGAGCATTCGTGATTGTAATGGTCATTCCTACAATTTAATTCAAAGCACTAGCAATTAGAGATAATTTGTTTGGAATCATAGGCTTGACCTACTATTTGGGATTACAAGCTTGTTTTGTATTTTACATTGTTTTAAATTATATATTTTGATCAATATGATATGCTAGTTTTTTTTTTTTTTTGCCTTAAAGCTCACTTTTCTCAATTCACACTTAAAAATGCAATTAAAAAATGTATTTGAAATAGGAAAAATAACCTTCTGCATAAGCATCACTACAAGATTCCTCGGAGTGAAACTCAAATAGAGTGAAAATAAAAAAAAATAACACATACATTCATATCATTCACTCTAAGAGAGATATTTGATTCTGTCACTCTATGTTTTATTTTGATGTCCTTTTTAGGTAGAAGTTCAGTCTCTAAATGAGAGATCTACATATGTAACCACTTGTTTTCTTCCATTAGGGAAGCCCTATCTACTTCCCACATTTCCTTCTCCTTCAAAAATCTATATATCTCATTAGGCAGATATGTTTTCCTAGTTGAGAATATGGGCCTCGCCACTCTGGGATAAATGTGACAAAGAAATCCATTTTTCTTCAAAGGTAGCTACAACATTTTCTAACAATTAAAGTCCCATTTGATGGATGGTGGTTTTGATGAGTAGAAGATTCAGCCACAATAGATACTGCCCTATTAGATTCAGCCATGTCCCTTCAATTTCTCCTTGGCTCACATAACTTTATTCTCTTCATTTTGATGTGGAATCCGCTGCATTCGACTTCTTTGTTTCCAAAAACACATTAGGGTTATCTTGTGTGTTCCATGTCTACCATTTTACTGGCCAAATCATTTTCATGTTCACACAGTTGCTGTAGATGGTTTGTTTACAAAATTTATTAATATGTGATCTACATATAAGAGTTCTGGACTCCAGGGTAAAAGCACAATAAATTGTCACCTTTTAAGATAACTTGATTTACTCGGCCTGGTTAGACTTGGCCTAGTCAAACTCAATCAAGTCTAACATGCATGAGTCTACGTAGCTGCCATACGGCACCGAATGGCACATATGTGGCATACTATGCTCCTGCAGAAGCCAATGCAAGGGATAGTAGGACTTGACTGAGTCTGACTAGGCCAAGTCTACCTAGGTGGCATGCCATGTTGGCAGCCAAACCTCAAAAACACACAAAAAATTCACAAGTTTGCACTTATGCTATTCCATTCTATGTTCAAAATAGAAAATGTAAAAAACTAGAAGTACCCTTTTCTACATCTGGGATTGATGATTCTTGACATATAAAATTTTATATTGTTTTGATTACAAAACATTGAACAAATTTGCTAAAAACTACATTTAGGTATATAAAGCTTTTAGAAGTCATTGATTTGGAAAATATAAAAAATGCAAAATCAATTCAAAAAAAGTTTAAAATCATAGAAAACTATTGAATTCAGGTAAGTTCAACTTTGAATACTTATAATGGGAAAACTATAGATCCAAAACACTTCTTTATTTTTTCCTACACTGTCTATACATGTCATCTAAAACATATTCTAAAATTGGAGGAAAAAACAATGTTTTAATTATAATGATTTGGTGGGAAGTAAACTCCCTCATTTGCTATCTTTTTTAGGAAATCAAAAATAGACCTAAAAAGTTCACAAAACATATTGATCCTTATAAAATTCAAAAAGTTCAATTTTTTTTATAAAATTATAGGCATAAAATTAATCCTTTTTCACACATTTCACCAGTTTACATCATCTTCAAATTCTCAATAGAAATGTGACTTTTATGCCCTTGAATTTTTATAGTTTTGGTGTTGTTAACCTTTTCCTTTGTAAAAGGGTGACAGTTTATTATGCTTTTACCCTCTAGTGGTAATCGTGGTACTTCCATGTGTTTATAAAACAACTAGTGTGGGTTCAGCAGGAAGTGGTAATCATGGTGCTTCTAGAACAAATTATATCAATTGCCTGCCCCCTTCATGAGGCAAGGCCACTTCCCACTCGATCACCTTGCAATCATTTTGGTACACGCTTTTACTTTCATGTCCCAAAGGCACCGTCTGCCCCATCAAATTCCTCTGATAAAGAAATTATTTCAAATTGCAAAATATGAATAAATAACCTAGCATAGATTACTTATTATTTATGCGAATAGATTTAATAGATTTAACATATAGATTTTATATGGTTTTAATATGTTAAATACGTTAGATCTTATTTAAATATCAAAAATTAAAATTTACTTTATAATACAAAGATAAATAAAGATTAGTGTAGACTAAACAAAATATTTTCAAAAATTTAATTTTTAAATTTAATTAAAGATAGTTGAGGTATACTTTTAAGGTGAGGTTTCATTTATTTAAATTCTTTATACTAGCACTAAAGAAAATAAATTATTTACAGTGGTATTGATTTTTGCTTGGATTACCTTGTTAAGGTTATAAAAAAAAATTGTCACTTATATCTAAATTTGAGGAAGGTAACATCAAAGGATTTTTATACAAGTAATCTCAAATTATCTAGGCTATTAGATTGTACATTATTTGGATCAACTTGTTAAATATTAGAGGTATAATTGTCACTCATATCTTAAATTCAAGTACCTAGATTTGGGGAATGTCCATATAAGTTATTGTAAGTTATCCAAACCATTGGCATTGAACTTTATTTTCATCAACTTGTTAGGGATGTGAAGTATACTTCTCATTTATATCTTATTTGAAGAAATTACAATCTAGGGATGTTCGTACAAGTTGTTATAATATATCCAAACCATTGGCAATGAACTTCATTTTGATCAACTTGATAAGATTTCCAAGTATAATTATGACATATATCTTAATTTTAAGAATTTAATATCACATGATTTTCATACAACTTATGACATGTTCTGCAAACCCCACTAAACTTTGTTTTGATAAACTTACATTGTAATTTTGATGTATAAATATCACTTATATTTTAATTTCATGAACTTATAATTATAAACATGTGTACATATTATTATATGGTATTGAAACAATTAACAATTGATAGTTTATATTAATTAGATACACACTGAATTATCTAGCACATAAATTTTCTAGATTGTGGCTTATAATTATTTCATCTGATGAATAGGATTTGTAATGATGTCAGACCACTAAATACATTAAATAAATTTAACATATAGATTTTATAAGATTTAAATAGATTAAATAGATTATATCTTATTTAAATAAAACTATTATAATTTACTAAGAAATATAAAGAAAAGTGAGATTTTTTTATTGTAGGGAAAAATAGGTTTTGAATGGGAACCCAAAACCCCTTACAAGCTAGAATAAAAGTTTAAACATTGAAGCACTCCAAAAAGAAACAGGACTGGAAACCAGTACGCTAAAGCAAAATCTAACAACAAAAAACCAAGAAAAAACCAAAAGCTAGAGACTAGCAAAAAAGACAAACCACTAGAACTAGAAACCAGAGCCCTAGACAAGCTCCTTACAAGCCTTAGAGGCTTCCTACTTTTCTTTAGATATCTTCTTTATTGTTGCATTAAACTCTGAGAGTTCCTGGATCCTTTCGTGAATTTTCTTCTTTCTTGCTGATCTAGTGCATTTTTCGGGGCCATCATCTTCTAGGTTCTCTGTGATATCCTCTATTTTTTTTCTGGGGACCCAGTATCTAGCTCAGCCTTAATGGTCAAGAAACAATCCATGGCCAAACCCATAAAATTATTGTAGTATTGCATGTGTTTTTTCATTGTATTCTCCAAGGCTTCCATTCTGGCTAGTAACTGCTGCACATTATTGTCCTCATCATTAGTAACCTTATCCACCATAGTTTTAGGGCCAGACCCCAACTGAGTCTACAGAGAGTCCACCTTAGCAACAATCAAATTGTGCTTAAGGTTTAAATTCTTGATCTCTTGGACCACCCATTTCATTAACTGAAAGGAGTACATGGAAGCATCTTTGGCCATTTGGGGAACCCCAAAGGGTGGATCAATCTTATCGTTCATGTCATCCCTTAGTAATTGAACATTCCTTTCCTGCAAGTCCACCATTTTGATGAAAGGGATGTTTTGAGAATTACCAGGGGCATTGTCTGTCTTCCCCTCTGGTAAAGTTGACTCCTTGGTATGGGAAGTATTTTCCACCTCTGTCACATCCTTCTAAGTGTCCTGACCACAATCCATAACTACTTCAAGATTCAGGGATATAGACACATCATGGTCTTCAAAACTATCATACTCAACCAGAATTGGCACTTTTTGACCTCCCACATCCTCCTCCTTCTTCTTATCCTCTTTTTTCTTCCTTCTATCCGAGGTTTTTCCTTTGTCCATAGAGCCCATAACCTCTTCATCCGTGTTATCATTCTCCTCTGAAATTGAATTCGAGACTGAGGAAGCAGAGTAACTATCTTCCTTAATGGAATCAGCCATATTATCATAGCCTTCCACACTGTTAGCAGAGGTTTTTGTATCCATGGTAGTGTCCTTATCCTTCTTTAATTTTTTTACCTGTCGAACTCTTATCTTTCACATTCACATCCCTAATTCTCTTTTTACCTGAACTAGATTTAGATGGGGTTATGACAAGGCTTACACTAGCCATCTTCTTTATTTATTCTACAATTAATAGAATCAACCCTTCATGAAGAATGGGTTTCTTCTCCTTCTTTTTGTGCTGGGAAATGCTTGAACAAATAGAATGCAAAATATAGAAAGGCAGGGAAACCCTAATTTTATGTTGAAAATAACAAAGCAAAACAAAGTGGTAAGAATGGGCTCTTTTAAACCTACCATCCAAGGTTACATATTCCATGACCACCGTCATAACAGTAGCCCAGATTTCATTGAATGATGCCACATCATAGCATCCTCTATACTCTTTTACAAGACTTTTTTTTCTCCTCCATACTCTTGGGAAAGCGTTGAATGGCCTTTCGTGATACCTTACTATCCTGGAAGAATTTGATGCCCTTCGTGCTAAGCCTAGAAATCTCAACTATGAAATCCTTTGTGATGTTCATAGTGATGCCCTCTATGGTAACAACCCCATTTTTCTAGGAATCAACAAATAATTTGGTAGCACTGTCTTTCGCCCCATGCAATCTTTCCATGTAGGTGGAAAGATCCCCCTTCTCAAGAATATCCCAAGCTTCCAGAATTTTTCTCCATTTGACATAGTCCTTTAGCTCTTTGTGGTTAACCCAACCTCCCATGATCAAACATCTCACATAGATAATAAAAATTGCAGAGAGAATCCAACTGTTACGAAAATTGGTAACATTGAAATTAACAAGGGTTAGCTTGTCTCTATAATTAGAGTTCTTGGGAAAGACACCAGTTTCCGTCCTCATTTTCCTCTAATTTTTTAAACACTATCTAATCATCATAGCTTCTTAAGATATGCCCAATCAAACCTCTTGCTTTGGGATCTATCAAAGGCCAACTTGGCTTTGATATCGACGGTTAGATTTTTATAATTGTGCCAAATCATGATGTCCCTGGCTTTAACTACAAAATTGGCCAACTCATCCGCTGTACCATTCGCTTCCCTATAGGCATGAGAAATAATGACTTAATTAAAGGAATTAATTATTATCCTAGCCTCCTCGATGATCTCCTTAATTATCCATGATGGCTTAGTCTTGTCACTAATACATTTTAAAATATTGAGTGAGTCACCCTCGATCCACACCTTTTGTGCCATGTGGTTGTTTTACATCCCAATAGGTAAAGCTACTGCAGCCAAGAAATTTTCCATGTTATCATAGATGAGGCCCCCATAGCCAGCCGGGCCAGGGTTTCTCTTGGCAACACCATCAAAATTAATTTGTATCCATCCCGGCGGAGGAGAAAGCCAGATGGCGTTCTCTCTAGGATGAGGTTTGTGATTAGCCATCTTCAAACCCATATCACCAGCATTGAAATCCAACATTCTACCAGATGACATCTTGAATTTTTCTTTAATACTTCTCTTTATCTTCTCAGCAATCACTTTTGGAGGAAGATCAAAGTTCTTGAAGACTCTATCATTGTGTTCTCTCCATAGCTAGCATATTACATGGGGGGCAATAATATTCCACAAATGTTTATCAATGGGGGATTCTTCTTTTCGCCACTAATTACAAAATCTTTCCATGTTATTGGGAAAAAACCACTTAATCTCCCTGCATTGTAATAACTCATTCAAAACCTCCCAAGCATATCTACAGTCAATGGTCAGATGGAAAACCGTTTCCTCAGCATTTTTACATAAAAAGCATCTATTACTCAGCATCATTCCCCGTTTATGGAGATTGTCAATTGTAAGGATTTTATTCTGTAAAACCAGCCAAAAAAAGCTATTAATTATAGGAATTAAAGAATTTTCCCACAGTTGAGCCCAAAAGGGGAGAGGATTTAGTTTCTTTAATAAAATCTTAGAACAGGAAGAAACTGTGAAGATTCCAGAAGGAAGAACTCCCCAAAGGAGTTTGTCTTCACTATAAATCTTAACCTTCCAGATCACTAGGTCAAGCATAAGAGGTTTTAACATTTCATAAGAAAGGGAAAAATCAATCCATGAGCCATTCCTCCAATATTCCCTAACCATAGCTCTATATCTATGAATACACTGATTGATAATGGGTTGAAAGGAAGCAATAAAATTTAGAGGATAATCTTTTATCCACTAGTCTTCCTAAAAATGAATTTTTCTGCCATTTCCTAAAAACCACTTAGCCCCTTTAAAAGCTGCATCCTTAGCATTCTGAATGCTATTCCAAATGAAATATCCTCGCACTTTTAGGTTATTTTTCCAAAATTATGAAATATTGGTAAAGGAGAAGAGGTATTTTTTATGAATTATATCATTCCATTTTCTTTTAACACCAAAAATTCTCCAAATCTATTTTTCCAGCAAGGCCAAGTTGGTAGCTCTAATAGGGAGAATACCAAGCCCCCCCCCCTCCACCTGACCCCACTTTTTAGGTGTGCAAAGCCTATCCCATGAAACTTAAGCAAATCTCTTTTTTTCCTCCACTCCTGACAACATAAAATTTCTCTAGATTTTTTCAATGATGTCAGCATATTTCCTAGGCATCTTGAAGAGACTGAGAGCATAGACAATGAGACTTTGCAATGACACCTAAAGGAGCTGAAGTTTTCAAAATTGGCTCAGGATGGCTCCTTTCCAACCAGCCAGCTTCCTGTTAAATCTATCAACAACACCACCAAAGAAAGAGTCCAGAGGTTTAAGACCTAGAGGGAGACCCAGATAGGTAGCAGGAAGAGACTCAATTCTGCAGCCTATAATTCTAGCAATTTTATGCTGCCTTTCCTTAGGAGTATTAATAAAATATAACAAGCTCTTATCCCAGTTGATTATTTGACCCGAGCCAAGGGTATATGTAGTAAGAGCCGTTTTGATAGTCCTAACTTCCTGAATAGAGGAAAAACCCATTATGATGGTATCATCCACAAACTGTTTATGCAAGAAAGGACTAGAAGTCGAGGAAGGGGAAAGGCCTTTAAAAGACCCATTCGAGGCAATATTCTGAAAAAGGCCAAGCATTCAGCCAAAATTGAGAAGAGGATAGGAGAAAGAGGATCTCCTTGCCTTTAACCCCTAGAAGGTTTTAAAAACCTAGAAAGAGATCCATTGAACAAAATGGCAGCTGTAGAAGTACTAATAAGCTAAAAAATCAATTGAAGGAATATTTCTCCAAACCCAAAGGATCTAAGAACTTTGATCAACAAATCCTGATCCACCCAATGATAGGCCTTCGAAAGATCCAACTTAAGGAGGAAACCAGAATTAAGAGAGACCTAGGTAGAGTGGATGACCTCATGAACCTTCAAAATTGAATCAAGAATCTGCTTGCCAGGCACAGAGCCAATTTGTTGTGGGGAAATAAACTAAGGAAGAAGTGTCAGTAGATGAGATGTAAGAACTTTAGAGAGAATTTTGTACACTGAATTGCAAAGGTTGATTTCTCTAAAAGCATCCACTGAATCAGCAGTAGGCTTCTTAGGGATCAAAGCAAGAAATGTCACATTTATCTCTTTAATCAGGGATTTGGAGCCAAAGAATTCTTTGATAGCATTGCAGATGTCCACTTAAAAAATATGCCAAAATTTTTGGAAGAAAAACATAGGAAACCCATCTGGGCCAGGGGATTTGTCACCTTCAAAAGAGAAGACCGCCGCCTTGATTTCTTCCTGAGGGGGAATAGCTACAAGAGAATGATTAGTTGAATCATTGATAATGGAAGAAATGTTATCGAGAAGCACATTTTGATTCACCAAATCAAGATTAGGATCTTTTGAAAGAAAGGAAGAGAAAAAATTGATCATAACCTCAGAAATATCTCTATCATTAGAAATTTCCCTTTCCTCCACTTTGAGTTTTGAAATTCTGTTAGAAACTTTGTGTTTAGAAGCAAATAAATGGAAGAATCTGGTATTCTTATCTCCAGCTTTTAGCCAAATAGACCTTGATATTTGCCTCCAATAATCTTCTTCCTTAGAGATAACATTATGAGTTTTAGCCAAGATGCTTTCCTCCTTGTCCCTTAGCTCCACCGTCAACCCAGTCTTTTGTATAGTTTCCTGAATAATATCAATATCTTTTTTAAGTTGACTTTTGGTTTTAAAAATATCACCAAAAATAGTTTTACTCCATTTCTTCACATGTTGTTTAATGCTAAGAAGTTTCTTAACCACTCTAAAAATTGCAGTGCCATGAATCTTAACCTTCCACCAGTCTTTAATATTTTGCTCCATCTTCAAATGGTCAACCCATATTTTTTCAAACCTGAAAGGCAAGCGACCTTGTTTAGTAATAGGATCTGCATTGAAGGAAATAGGGAAGTGGTCAGATCCAATCTTCGAAAGAGAGGACAATAGACAACCAAACTTATTTATCCCATAGCCATTGATCAAAGCACGGTCTAATCCAACTTGAATGAGGTCTTGGCCAACCCTTCTATTAGACCAAGTAAAGTTAACACCCTTAAGCTCCATATCAAAAAAAGCTTATTTGTTAATGAATTCCATAAGCTCCATACTCCCATCCAAAATATTCTGGTTACCCACTCCACTAGTATTCTCATTGTCTTTTATAGGGTAGTTGAAGTCCCCAATGATCAGCCACAACAGATCCAAGAAAGCTTTTCTATGGTTATCAATTTTCCTCCAAAAAAGAGATCTACCATTTTTTGTACTGGGGGCATAAATGGTAGTAGCAACCCATTCAAAATCCAGCTTAGGATGAAGAAAATTTATACTAATGCAATTAAGATCTTCTAAAACCACAGAACCCATAACATTATTCAGCTACCAAAAGATAGCAACCCCACCCGAGGCCCCTTCAGAGCTAAAGCCAGAGAACGCATTATTTTTAAAAAATTTTATTTTTTCCACCTTCTCTTTACTCATCTTAGTTTCTTGAACAAAAATAATATCATGTTTATGATCTCTTACCAGATTCCTGAGAATGCCTTGTTTATAAGGGGCATTCAAATCTCTTATATTCCATGAGATGAACTTCATTTTTTAACTAGAGTATAGGTTCCCTGAATAGTAAGTTGCTTACCATCTACAATGTCCTTTTTTCTTTCTCTTTCTCTAACTTCTCTATTAGTGTATCTACCTTGGGTCTTTTTATGAGAACCAACATCCACTTTTAGTTTGAGTCCTCCATCAGCTTTACTTTGAGTACTGGTAAATTCCTTATTCTTCTCTCTCCTTTTTTGTTGCTTCCCTTTATGAAAAGTACAGGTTCCTGTCCCATCAATGGGTTCCTCTCTAGTGGCCAGATCTTCATCACTCCAACCCGAAAAGGTATCAGGAAAAAAGGATGAATCATCTTCATCAGTTTTAAGATCTTCAATAAGAACTTTGTCCTCTGATGGTCTAAGACTAAAATTCTCTTCTTGAAAAGGGACCAACACCACCATTGGTGTAGATTCCTCATCGAAAGGGCCCATACCAACTAGGTTCTCAAGGGTTTCTAAGGGATCAAGGGTCTTCTAGATATTCTCACTTGATTCTGCCTCCTTATCAGTGACTACTACAAAAGCTGACACATGTGGTACCAGATCATTAATTTTACCCTCATTCAACATAAGAGTCTTGTTAGACTCCATTTTCTCCTTGGAATCTACATTGTTACTACTGTTGTCACCTTTAACCTCCTTCCAAACTTGTCTAGAGGTCATTTTAGGTTCAAAAACAATTGGTGGGGAAACCTTAGGAGTTTTTTTTTTACAATGTTTCAACCAGTGACCCATTTTGTGACAAACAAAGAAAGCAAATGGGAGAAATTCAAAGGTTACCTCCTACTTACACTGACCCAGCTTAGAGTTAATGTTGATAACTGAAGGAAGATTCTCAAACTGGGAAAGATTGACATAGATCCTAGCAAAGACTAGTCTAGAATTGGCTGTCATCATGGGATAAACCAAGATAAGTTCTCCCCCAAAAGAAGAGGCTAGTCCCTTAAATACCCCCTCATTCCATTATCCCAGAGGAAACCCAGGAAAGAAAAGTGAGAGTTAGTTTACTGGTATCAATATGTTTTTGCAAATTTAATTTTTAACATTAAATAAAGATTTTTTAGGTGATTATATAGAGTAATTTTCATTTATATCTTACTTAAAACAATGTCTAATTAAGCTTTGACTCTCATTTTTTCCTTCAAGAAACTTATGGTTTTCGTAAAAGATGAGTTTCATCTTTTTTGATGCTTTTTATTTTAATGGAGGGAGGACCTACTCGTATGAAGAAAGATGATAGCTAGTGTAGTTTTCATGAATTGAAACTGATCGTATCTATTGAAGAAGGTGGAACCTCATCAATATAAAGAGCTAATCCAAAATCAGGAGCTGTGAGATAGATTTAGTGAGGCAGACTTGATAAATTTATTAATTCCATGAAGGGGTTTAATAGTGATCTATCAATGAAATTTTTCAACTCCTAGTAATAGGGGAGTGTGCCAATGTGGAGTGTTAATTTTATGCTTACGCTAATGCTTATAGTCGAAGCTATGGGTTTAGATTATAGTAGTGAAAAAGTTGAGGAAAAGAACGGAGGAGACTATAATAAATTTTCCAGAAGAAGCTCTTCAAAAAGGAAGAGAGGCCTATTATTTTTCCTTCTAGCAACGGGTATAATAGGTCTTCTCCTCATGTCCATTTCTCTCTAGTTTGTTTATATATTATGAAGTACTTTAAATTAGAGGGTAGGTAATCTTCCTTTCATGGCTACTATTTCCCCCTCTTAAACTATATCCCTAATTGCAAGAAAATTGATGTTTCAAGCTTTCTACTTTCCTTCCTTAGCAATAATATTAGCAATGGTGATTCCCCTCCTCTTCACCAGGGGCTTATGTATGTTTTGTATCAACATGTTTTTAGTAACTCTCCTTATATGTGAAGGTGTCATACTTACTCCCAGTCTTAAAAACCCATGCTAAATTGGTGAGTATTGAACTACTTAGTAGCGGGTCATTCCTTCAAATCTCCAAGTAGAACCCTAATACTAAAAAGATGGGGAAAAAACTCCCTTAGTAGCTAAGGATAAACCCTTGTCCTTTGTTAATGAGGTAGATAGATATAATTTATTCTAATTTGGAATCTACCATATCCAAGAGGATATTGTAGAGTTTTATCAGAAATCATCTTCCTCTAGGTTGAGACACTTGTCTCAACCATGTCTTTTCCTTATCTCTTCTCTTTCCTATTTTAGCAGAGGTTGTTATATTTTTATACTCACAATGACATTCTCTGGCTTGTGCTTTAGGATTCCCTCAAAAAGCCTTTTGGTTTTCTTCTAGTATTGTATGGAATCTTGTAGTATCCCATGTGTATCTTTTTTATATGTCATTGTATTCTTTGGGCCTATTTCATATCATTTTTATTATTCTTGTGATGTGATTTATTATGCTTTTCACATGGTGTTGGGTGTTGTGTTATGTGCTAGATTGAGAGTGTGGACTTCAGGGTTCCACATGGTTAGATGGAAAATATGTTTTCATTGAGGCTTATTTTTTATTCATGGTTTTGGTTCATGTCTTTGATAGTTTCTGCATCATTCTTGCATCTTCAAAATATATTTACACTAGATTCTTGATAGATGATTATTATTTTAATTTGCATCAGCTGATGTAAAATAGTTTCTAACATAGTAAACATATACGCTTATAAATAATTGTAAACTAGTCTTACATGTATATTTATAACATGGAGATTTAATATTGAATGGATTGATCTTATGTATCTAATTTTATTATTATGTAATAGATTAGTCTCTTATTGGACTTATGAGTTTATTAAATGGATATTTCTTTATTAATGTGATGTTTCCACTTTATATGTAAAGTGTTTATTTATGTGTTTCTAAGTAGTAACACTAAAGAACCTAAGAGGATGTGGTTTTTGTATTGTAATTTTGTTATATGTATTATCATAATATTATATTCATGATATATGTATGTTATTAAATAGATTGTTCTTCACTTTAACTCTAAATACCCAAATATTAAAGAAATAATTGAATACGACAGTTGGGAAATGTAAATGAATAACTATTTCCCTCTGAATTTGAAGGTAAAACTCCCTTAAATGAATGATATTCAATGGATATTGATCTTTCCTAATCTAATAGGGGTATGTTCTTAATCTGAGAACATAAATGGTAAACCAAGCTAGGCCTACACAAGAACTAGCTTAGACAGATTAAATTCAATTAAATCTAGCGAATCTCGAGATCTCAGTAATCATACAAGCTCTAAAAATTGGTAATAAAATGATAGATAATGATCATGCAGGATGCTGGAATAAGAGATTACTGATTAAAACAATAATGAATCAATCTATCTAATAGGAAAATTTCTCAAACTTTGAATAACACTAAAACTTCCCCTCAATTACTGTATCAAATCATAATACAGAACTTCGGTTCAATCATAAACTGTAAATCCAATTTCAATGAAACATTCAAATTAATAAAAAGATAAATGCAATGCAATGGAATAGTTAAAACAATGGTATTCATACATACACAAATTTGACTAAACAAAATGCCATTCCTCACACCAAGATTTAGCCGACCATCCTATTGTATTTCAAAATAGTACATATAGATCCCATAGTTGGACCGTTACAAAAAGGGGTATCTGAAACGGTTCAACTTCCCTAACCAGAAATGATAAACACATGTTTATTTGTTAGAAGCTTTGTCAAAATTAATACAAGAGGGAATATTATGTTTAAATTTTCTTCCCCTTATCTATTTTTGCCCTATAGGTGGTGACAACTGCGATGACCAAAATTTTCTCTTCATGTCTATCAATATGGACATTGGTATATCTAATGAGCCAGCTGGAATGATCTTTGGTTAGGATCTTAACCACATCTACCTGATCCTTCAACTCTTCCATACCTTTATAGATGCACCCACTTAACTGTTGGAGTTTCGACACCTTATCAAAGTGAGAAGAGGACTCCTCTGCCAACTTATCCACATAGTCGGAGAAGGATTTCTACCTGGTGGTCACTCTGATCATCTCTTTTCAATGACCACTTATCTTATACTCTGTGTAGAGACCTTGAAGGTGTTTAAAATCCTTTCTCTTTTCTTCTTTGATTTTAACATCTATCTGTTGCAATCCTCCTTCAGCTTGAATGATCACCTCGGTCTTAAACTCTAGGCTTTGAAGCCACTCAATCAGAGGCTCGTCTCCTTTCAATAGGATCCCAGCCTTTAGTGCCTCCTTGGTCTTCATTTTAATTGCTACATGCAGTGAGACTATGCATTCTTGACACTTTACCCTCTCTGATGTGAGATTCTGCAAATTCTTTTCAATATAGCTTCTTTCTTTCTCCAACTTTAGTAGAGTCCTACCCATCTGCTCAAAAACTACTAGCCCTTCAGACTTGAGCCTCTCAATCCATCATTTACCGATTGCCCAAAATTCCTATCTTCCTGCAACTTGGCTATGATAGCCTGATTCTCTGTAGCATTGGGGTCAAAAGTGGTTTGGGTGCTCAAAATGCTGGCCACTGGAGTAACTAACTTTCTGATGAAGTTAGTTAGTTCATCAACCACTGCTTTTAGTTGGAATTTAGTAGTTTTGAGTTCCTCAAGATCTTCCTCAATTATAATGTGGGTTGATTTCCACCAATCCACCTTAGTATCATGGCAAGCCAGTCCCATGTCAAATGATTCTAGCTCAAAATTAGAGGCGGTCAAATCTTCAATTCTACCTTCTTTGGTGGGCTTCGCTACCTCTATGGTAAAGTGCCCTATTTTTGGGTCTCGGCCTAATGTAGATAGGGTCTTCTATTTCTTCACTTTGCTCATAGTAGCACAAGACTTTATTGCTTGTGAGAGAGTATCCTTGCTGGGAGTTCCCTCTTCTAACCTCTTCCTCTTGCGCTCTAGAGTGTTCTCTATCCATGACTTCGCGCTAGTGACTTTGGTGGTAGAGACCAATTCCTCTAAGAATAGCTTCCGGATTACTGGAGGAATAGATTTAGGCCTAGAAGAAAATGGATTCACTAAAGTAGGGGAGGACAAAACCAATTTAACAACTTGAGAAACCTTTTGTTGCTTTCTAGCCTCTTCATCTGATTCTTTAGCCACTGTACTGGAACTATCCTTGCCCACTTCCACTATGATAGGAGACCCTCACCTTGGAGTATCTTGGGTTGAGGTATCACCTTATGTACCCACAGTACTCACTTGGACTGGTTTCTCTATTTTTGTATTCTTAACAGACTCAATCATAAACATGACCAATTTTGTAGAGATTGCTTCTTACGTGGAACCAATGATAGGGGCTGAGCCACCTCCACATGTCTTGTCCAATGAAATCATATTTTCAAGAGGCTCATCACCTCCACCTACTGGTTGATCTGACTCCTTGGCTACAGTTGGGATAGTTTCCAAAGATGATGCAGGTGTACTCCCAGTCTCTTTTGCTGGAGTTTGTCGAAATAGATGCCTCTTTTCTAACCGCTTTCTCCTGCCTATCGTCCATTCAACCCATTGTTCTTTCCTTCTATAAATCCCACCCATTAAGGTCTCTAAGTAATTAATAGCTTGACCTAGCATGGGTTTAGAGCTTATGGGAAGGGTCTTAATCTTCTCTATGTATGTATCATCATACATATGATGGTTGTCATCTTCTAGCCCTTCAATTGGAATGTTAACTTTGAAATTTTTGATTTGTTCAATAGTTAACCTTGCGTAGAACCTTTCTCTGCTCTCTAATTCATCCTGGTAGTTGGTCCAATAATCTTCAATATCATCAATGTGATGGATAGTGTGACCCATTTGTAGATAATCTTGAGCACAGTTGACCGGATCATACTGCGACCTCAAGACATCATAGGTTTCTAAATCAAACCTCTTTGAGAATGTTTTCAAAACATTCTTTGCATTGAATAGGGATGCACAACTATAAGACCCAATGGTCATTGGGAAATCATAGCCCTTCTTCTAGGTGCCTACACAGATCAAGTTCACCTGGACCCCTTGCATCATCACTTGAACAAGCACGATCATATCTTCTGGATATCTAGGTAGCTTCAAAGGGAAATTGTTGAATCCTGCAAGCCAGATGTATGAGAAATTTGTAAACTGGATAAAATAAGCTCTAAATTGATTGATGAATGTAATGGCTTCTGGAGAAAATCTCCTTTCTGGGCAACCTTGTAACTCCCTGCACAATCTCATTGTGAATGCATCATTAACTTTAACATACTCATCATAACTATTATGTAATTGAAAATAGGGGAAGAACTCATAACTCTTAACATCCTTTGGAAATTCTTCTAATCTAGGAATCCCTGGCCAGATTTGAATTGTAGCCAAAATATATAGTAAAACTGTGGACATATAGAAATCATTCTAATGCTTAGCTCTATTTAGGGAATTTGAGAGGTTCTCACTTACCATGAGGGCACAATCAATGAAATGATGCTAGGAGAAAATCACCTGAACCAGGAAGAAATGGTGTTTAACAAAATTAAGTGCATCACTCTCACCTCAGATTCTGTGAAGTAATACTAGAATGTCTACAATCCTTGGATTTAGGTTTGTGCCATATAGAGTTTTGGGCAACTTTCCCTTGGAGTGCTTCAAATCCCAGAACCATGTCTTCATTATCTCCTTCTTCCACATGACCCTCTTCACTCAATATCCAATAACTGCCCGAATGTATGTCATCTCTGATTACTCAGCTTTCTCTAGGATACAAAGAGAGTTCTGAACAGAGTCTTTGTCAATAGAAAGTAGCATAGTGTCATCAGGCAAGAGGATTTTCTTGGTGTCTAGATTATAGTGAGTTGTGAATTCTCGAACAAGATTAGGAGCTTGAATTGCAACAGGGAAACCGGCGGCTTCAACAAATCCACTCTCCTTTAGCTTCTCAGTCACGTGGTGCATTTGGTCCACTTTCAATCTGTTCTGGAAGCTCAGAATATCAAACAACTTAAGATAAGTGTCCATGATTTTGTGCCAATCATAAGTGATGTCGTTCATTCCATCAAATCTCATAAATTTGGTAGCCATGCTTCGATTGATTTGAAATGAGAGCTAAGGATATATCTCAGGACACAAAAGCAAGAAACAACTATTGCCAAGAGATTTTAATTCAGACAATTCATCAAATAGATGGTAGTTCCTATTTGTATCACTTCATTGAATTTATAACATTTTGAATTCTTACCGTTAACATCCAACTTTCCACGCCACATGAATGAAAAGACGTAAGTATTTATGAAAAAGTTTGTTATAAAGAAAAATGGATTTATTGGAATTAATTAATTTACCTCTATGGGCTGTTAAGAAACATCTTTTCGGATAACTACTTTCCCACTTCTCGTTTGGGCAGAGAAATTCTTTTCGGGTTCTCCTTTCTCAGAAATCTACCAAGGATGAATCTTATCCTGTTGCAATGCTAAAATGACATGTGTTGATTACCTTGGGTCACCCATGAGATTGATTCTACTTTATGGATATTTCATATAATGATAAGGTGGAAAATTCACTCCATAGGTCAACATCCGCTTGTTGGAGTAGTAGAGAAGCCATTTTCTTCTTTTTCATCGATAAGCTTGCAGCTTGGATTCTTCCTTAGTTAATAATTTCTTTTTTCTTGAAATAGATTTGATTTGAATGCCAAAGGCTTTCCAACTCCCTTGTCACCTATTTTCAGACTACATTGACCGTTGGCACTTTTAAGTTTGCTGTTTACAGAAAATGCACCCTGCGAGTGATTATCCGCAAAGGAGAAGCTTAGAACCAATTTTCCGCCATTGCTACAAAATAAAGTGTCAAGGCCAAAGACTTCAAATGTAAATAGAACCAATGTTAGAAACCTCTGAAATATGACCTTTACCAGATTTGGGAACTTAGCCTACCCAATGAAACATGATCTCAGATAAAAATTCTCTCTGGCGTACAAAAGGGAAGTCAATTTAGGGAAATATGATAAAGGCCTCCTAGCCTAAGGGGAAAAATAGACTTAAACTCAAGACTTTCATGAAGATCTCAAGACCAATGCTACACACTAAAATTTTATTTCTGTCTAAAGGTATGCAGACCAAAAATGGTTCAACAACATTTACTTAATTTTTAATTAAAAATGTGTTATGTTTATAGTAATTTCATGTTGTCCTCTCGGTTTCCCTTGCAGGGCATTACCCAATCTTGGCCACGATTGAAATTCTTCAAAAAAATAATTTTGTAAGGCATCAAGCTATTTTAGTTTATTAATTAGCCAATACCATACTCTATGAGAACTTAAACAATTAAGGAGTAAATGGTCTCCTTTTTCTAGTTCACTCTTACAAAGTAGGTAGAGGAAAGGCATGGTAATTCATAGCTTGAATATTCTATCACTTATTAAGATTCTTCCTAAAAGGGATAGAAACATAATATTTCCAACCTTTGGTAACATAGCAGTAAACTAGGATAATGAAAAAGAGTGTACATTATCACAAGACAATTTAGGATCTAGGTGATCATACCCCTTCTTAACCAAATATTATCTTGGTTTAGATGATATTGAAATAAGGGAGTTACATTCAAAATAGAAATAGATCACTTTGTGTTGAATAATATCCTAAAGTGACACTACATGTTGAGGAGGAATGTTAACTTTAGGAAAAAAATTCACCCAAGACAATCATTGTTATTGGAGGATGACGAATACTCTAAAACATTATTCCTCAAGATGCCTACAACATCCTTTTAGAATCTTGGAATTGAAACACAAAATAAATCATGTTAAAGGCATTCGATGAATCCTGCCAAATCAATTTTATGTCTCCATTATACCCAATCCATTCCAAGTGGGTAAGAAAACATTGATTGCGATGTATCATAAAATTTGATATATGAGACCCATGAGGAGGGTTTTCCATAGTGAAAATTATTTTGGGTTGGGGCATACGCCATTATTTAGCCCAAAGGATTGACACCCATGATGAAGAAGGATTTATAAATGCTTTCCGAATAAATTTACCTCATGGAGCCAAATTATGCTTGCCAACAATTTGAATTGTAGCTCCACCTAAAGATTTTAGAGCACACAAGAAATCACATTGGTTTTCTAGTATCTTCTTATAATTGTCCTCATTCCTAGAATAAATGAATCTCTTCAATGATTTTTCCAAGTCCCTTATAAAACTTGTGGGGATCTTTAAGACTCATAACATATAATTTGAAATCAATGAGAACACTTAGTTCATCATGAGTAAGCGACTAAAGTTTTCAAAGAAGAAATCTTAGATTAGATAGAATAAGATATCCTTGACCAACATGAACTCTGATTTCTACTATAAAAGAGAGGTATTCAAAGGTAATTTTTGGAAGATTTATTTAAACACAAATAATTTTAATTTATAGCATTGTTTTAGCCTTTCAAGTTTTAAGATAAAAATAAATATAAAACAAAACAATAATAACATCATTTTTAAACCTCTTTGGATGTCTAATGGAGCTAGAGCTAGGGTTTTGGTGGGGGTCTTTGCAGGGGTAGCAGAGTAAAATGAAGATGGAGGAGATGACAACAATGAAGATAGGGGGTTGGGCACGAGGATCCCTGTCTGACTTGCATGTGGGCAGTGCCATGCTTGTAGGGGACCTCATTTTTGGGGTCTCTTTGCTTGTACCTCATTTTCATAGGGGGTCTGACAGGCTGGAGATTGTCACTTCAGATGGTCTTTATGATGGGCGTTGGGAAGTGAGGAGCTCAGGTTGTATATCTTCTCTTTGTTTGGTTTCTCACTCATATGGTGTTTGGAAGTTGAGTGGCCCTTGTTTTGGAGTGGGGTGCAGATTAATGGAGAATCAGTTTAGACCAAATGAAAGTTATGCAAAGCCATATGGGATGCCTGAGGGTCAAGGTTTCTGTAAGGATTTATCTAAAGTAGTTGATGCTACTAGTTTGGACTCCATCTGGGATGGCTTTGCTTATTTCTATTTTGCTAGGTTTGTGACCTCTGTTCTTGTTTTACCCTTATTCATGGATGATTTCTCTTACAGGGTGGTTGGCCTAGATGTCTCCCTGCTGGGAGTTTTTTCTTTGCTCATATTCTTCCAAGCCATACTCCTATACAGATGGAGTATACCCCTATTAAGGTGGGGTTTTGTGTTTTTGCTTATTGCTGGTAGAGAATCTTTGTGCTCCTTCTCCCTTCACCCTTTAGTCCTATTGAGGTGGATGTCACATAGCCTCTGGAGGTGGTCTATGTTTTTTGGATGGATCTCTATGGTGGGTTCTAGTGGTCTCATCTCCTTTAGCTACATGATGGCTAGTTGGATCTGGTTGGGTAATGAGCACTCTCTTACTGTGGTTGATTGGGTTGTTTTGTGGTGTTATTTTAATGTTGGGGTAATTTCTCTGGTGGAGGCAAGCCTGTGGTCTCTTCTTCCTAGACCTCTCCCCAAGTGGGTTGTCATTGTAGGTATTTAGAGTGTTAATCCTTGTATGCAGGAGCCCATGTTTTTGGGCATTAGTCTTGATCCTAAAGCGGTGGATGAGGGAGTTGTCCCTCTTTTAGGCTCTTTAGGTTTTTTTTCTTTCTCATTTCTTGTAGGAGTTGGCAGATGGATGCTGAAAATTTTCAAGGGATCATGTTGGTAGCTGGGGGTTTTTGATTAACATTTTTGGTAGGATTTAGGGTTGGTCATGTTTATGAGGTTTCTGGATTCCCTGTCAAAACCTTGGATATAAATTTGGGGATCTTTCAAACCCATCTTAATCCTTCTTGATGTAAGGCCTCGACCTTTCTTGTTATTTTCTGGGTAGCTGGGTTGTTGAATGTTATATTTTTGATAGCTGATATCTCTGTGCTGGTTGGGGGTTTTTGGTTTTATAATGTCATTCCTTTAGCAGCCTTTCACTTTGGTGGGGTTTCAGATTCCCTACAAAATATGCTTGTATAGGGTTTCAGGGCCCCTTCAAAACTTGCTTTTACCTTAATCAAAAACATCATTTTTAAATTTTATAATCATGCATACATCACTTAAGATCTAGGACAATGTAGACTAACTCAATATAGAATATTAGAATTTTGTAGAGAAGATAAAATTTTAAATTGTAATTTAGAAATAAATTTCTTTTCATTAACTCAAACTTTAGAACTTAAAATAGAAAGTTTGAGTATAATATGCAAATTTTTTCAAACAAACAAGAATATATGAAAGTGATTTTTTTGGTTGATATTTTTGTCTCTCGTTCAATATAATGGATTTGAGTTGTACAAGTTCTTTGTTCCTTTCCCTTAGATATTCAGCCCTAGTTGTGTGTATTGATAGCACGAGAGTAAAGTTTAAACATTGTAATACACAATCATGTATATAGTGATTTTGATTTGGGTTTTCCACGTAAATATGGTGTTCACTTGTTGATCAACAATAATGTACCATCAACATCAACATAACTATATTAATCTCAATGTAGATGAATTTACTATACCAACCACTAAATGAATGTGAAATTTATGTTCTAGAGGACTATATTTTATGTCTCAACATTTCCTATTTTTAATCTATTTTTTTGTGGTTCTCAATTAACTATCTTTGAACTTTATGTAGTTTATTGTGTACTAGTTTTACATGCTTTGAATGATGTCTTGATATTTATCATGGTTGTGAATTCTTGGTTGTGGGTATCAAACTGAGGAGAGATAGGTTTCTTTTATACCTCTCACAACATCAGACATCAGACCCAAGAAGAGGAAATCTCAATAATGCAAAAATGGAACATCATTGAGCATCTAATTATAAATTCTTACAGTTTGGGATGGTACAATACCTTTGTCCATTTTTTATGGCATTAAAACTGTTTTAATTACTATTTTACTATATACATCAATAGCTTAATATATAAATGATGTGTATGTATAAATCTATTATAATTCAAAGAGAATGCGAATAATATAGATATAATGCAAGTAAGATAATTCTATAATTTCAACCATATGGAACCCTTTTTACTCACTAAAAGGAAAATATGTAATTCCAAATCTATTTGAAAATAAGTATCGTCATAAAAAAATTAATTTAATTTTTGAATAAGCAAAATTTAAAATTAGTTCTTCATTAAAATTGATTTGTTTAAAAAATATTCAATACAAAACTTCAATTAAATATAATCATTTGGCCTTTTACACTTTAAGAAAATAATAAAAGTAATTAAAACAATAAACAAAATAAGATTCATCATTATAGAAATATAGAATGTTATGTGGAAAATAATAAATTTTAAAAATAAATTAGTTTTTAGCTACTCAAAACTTGAAACCCTTTAAAATCTAGAAGTAAAACTAGTTAGTCTATTAGTTGATGTAGCATATAAAATAATTTAGACAATATATATCAAGAAGAATATATTTGTATAAATCTAATAAATATATTTTTTCATTTCATGGTCTTTATCTTTTGTTTTGTTGTATATGTATTTATTTTCTACATCATGAATATAAGTTGTCAAAATTACATCCAAAGGGCACATGAAAAATGAGCAAAGCTTCCAAAATTAGATACAAAGCACACGTGAAAAATAAGGTTGTGAGGTTGTAAGATACATCACGAATCTAAGGTTTGAAAATTTAAGCTTTATAATTTACACCTAAAGTGCACCGGAAAATGAGGTTGTAACGATTATAAGCTTACGTCATGAATCTAAGCTTTGAAAATTACATCTAAAGCACACGTGAAAAATGAGGGTGTGCAAATACGTAATGAATCCAAGCTTTTAAAATTGGGTATTGGCGAAACAACCAACTAAAACTAAGGTTTATAAAGAGAGATGAAACTAAGCATCTTATATACTTTTTCGAGTATTACTTCTTTGAAGAACTTGTATTCATGCCTTATAAATTTTGAAAACATTTGATTACTCCAAATTATTTCTACTATATTTTTCATAATGTATAGTCTTTTGAGTATTGTATAAATATAAGTTAAAAATTTATCTAATATTACTATGGGAAAAACAAATACTATGCTAGAGTATGCATCTATACTCTTTGATTTGAATTAATTCATTTACTAAAAAAGTTTGCATGTAGTGGGCGGTGCCTCTAAAACTTCCAATTACAGCCAAGCAATTTCCAGCGGAGTACGTGGCATCTCACCTTGTGAAGAGAGGCGCCGCAATCCGGGGCACTATTATTCAATTTCGAGGCGGCCAATTAGGAAGCCGCTTTACCTGGTTGGACCGGCGCTTGTAAAACTCTGTTCCTCTGCCTCGCTTCCACCAGAAGTCACATATATATTTGATACGTGTATTATCACTGTCACAATCTCCAATGCGGCCACTTGATTATTCACGCGGCCATTTGCAAAGAGGATGTATTTGATGCGTGGAAACGGACGATTATGAATGCATACCAACATTCTATAAATACGTCACATACTACTCTCGGTCGTACAAATTCTATTTGCCCTAATTCCGTAAACAAAGAAACGAGTTGAGCGGTAGGAATGCAGGAGAGGCAGCAGACCAAGATCTGGTGTTCGGGTGTGAAGGTGCATGAGATGAACTCAGAAAGCCTGCGTAAAATGTGGGCAGAGAATTTAAGCGAAGTCCAGCGAGACGATATTGCGGGAGTTGGAATTTATCCGTTCTTGAAGGCGGTCACCTACCGCTGCGACGGTGCTCTGTGCTCGGCGGTCATCGATTTCATGGTGGACGGTCAACTGACGGTTGGAGAAAACCGAATGCAGATCACGGAAGAGCACATCCGAGAAGCTACGGGTCTGCCAAACTCAGGTAAATGTGTTTCCCCGTCAAGAGATTATCATCGAGCTGAAATAATGATGCGCTTTACTGGATCTGAAATGGGTGCGAGTGGTTCGGGATTGTTGGTGGACAAAATACTTGACCCATCTATGCAATTTGCATGCAAGTTCTTGGCTTGCAAGCTGTTGGGGGTTAAGACACCGGGCACTATCCCCTATAAGTATGTTGCGACTGCTATTGAGGTTTCTCAGGGGGTCTGCTTTAACTGGTGCAAATTTGTGAAGGAGCGAATCCTGGAGCAAATCGAATCTGTCCAGAAAAGACGCACAAGCTCTTTTGATTATGCAACCATTCTCCAATATCTTGCATTGAAAGCATTTGGAGAGTTCTGGATTCCTCGCAGCACTATTTCTGATGGAGATCCAGGCATCAACACCTATGATGGCTTGGGAAGGGATGTGGGCAGGAGCAAAGATGAGAAAAAGAAGGGCGGTATTGGAATTTCATATATACTACTTAATATCATGAAGTATCACGGACAGAGGGTTCTGAGTGGAGATGGCCGGAAAGAACAAGATCTGGATAGTCTGGAGAGATTATCTAGAGAGAAGTCCATGTGGGAAGTTGAGAAAATGAATTTGGAGAGTGAAAAGGAGCGGCTGCACATGGAAAACAGTCGTTTGGAAGCTGCCCTCTGGCAAGAAAAAGAGGAGCTGCACATGCGAATCGCTAGTTTAGAAGCTGCCCTCCGATAAGAAATCCAGACCATTGCATCAGCTTCGGAAGAAAAAAATGAGCTGTAAAGGCGAATCGCTAGCTTGGAAACTGCCCTCGGACAACTTCAAGCTAAATTGAAGAAAATTTCTGAATTTATGAAAATGGAGGTAGCGAACATTTAGAAGAGTGATTTTTCATTTCTGCGTTTCTTTTCTCTTTTGTTTTTGGTCTTTCGAGTCTATTCGAGTTTCAGTCTAGAGAATGTTTTATTGGCGAACTTATGGATAATGCAGAAGAACACTATGCTTCTGTGGGTTGTGTTTTTGTTAAATTGTGCACTGTATGAAGCAGAAATTAGGGCAAACATAAATTAGCGGTGAAGGTGAAGAAGATTATATTTGAAACAGTAGCAGTTATCTGAAAATGTCTAAAATATTATTGCAATATAATTAGTATTCGTATCCAATGAGAATGTCTCTTTCAATTTCACATATTCTACAATTATTTCTTAATTCTTATCGCTATGTAAATTTTTACTAGTCACTTTGAATTATAACATTCATAGTAGTTTTCTATGTTTATGTATTTGTTTATTAATTATTTTCTTTTTTTAATTTCTTTTTGCATTAAGTATTTTAAGATATTTATGCTTGAAATTCTTATCTTTATGTATCTATTTTCCATCATCTTGAATACATTACATTATTATATTAGCCTTCTATATGTAATAATTAAACAACCTTTTTACAATGATTAATCTTTTCTAAGTAACCTAAACTCCTAAATAGTTTGTTTGATTTCAAACAAATTTTAATAGAATGTGTTACATACCAAGTGTCAAAAAAATTTCTACACTTCCTCTTATATTAGGTTTTCCACCTCTTATATTAGGTATTCCAAGCTATTTATACTTGGACCCTAATTTAAGGCCTTTGAAATCCTCATATAGACGTACATCTTACACATTTATTTACTTAGCATTTCTACATTTCAAAATCTAATTACCCATGAACAACATGTCTTGTCTTTGTTTTTGTAATCTATTCAAGTTTCACTCTAAAAGATATTGTATTGTTTCTTTTATCCTACCAATAAAGAAGATGATCTAGTGATAGACAATGGATGCAACAAAAGGAAATATGCATCCCTTGGTTTTTGAGAATTGAATAATGGGTTGAACTATAATCAAAACATTGCAACATTAAAATTTACAAGTGAGGTAATACCTTAAACAGAAGAAATCACAATGTTGTATTATCCTACTTTCAATAAGTTTTAAATGGGGGGGATTTATTATATCCACTTCATGAAATATTTAGTGGTGGTGATGAATTTACGGCAATTATCAAAAGTTGGCAATTATATGTAAATTAGGAAAAAAAAAAGGTCTATTAACACTTTGATTATATTGAGTAGAGTGGATACACTTGGTTTTACTTCAAATATAATTGGGCATAAGGTGTAAAATTGACAATAGAAAACATACACAAATAATCACAGAATAGAATTTGATAGAACCAACCCAAATTTGGAAAGGGAACATAAAGATTAACCTACCACATAAATATAAGATAAAATGTGTGGGTATATGTTGCCTTGGTTAAACTTTTATTTCTAGTTGAATTGTTAAGAACAAGGACTAAATTCGCGACCCTCAGACCTTGTGATTCTTTCTTCGTAAATTTTAACTATTTCTAGTAGGTCAAAAATACCCCAATGACCACTAAATTAGGAATATTGTGTTATAGGTGCCCCTAACTCAGTCTAGGCCACCCTAGGCATTCTAGACAAATGTTTTTGGTGCCAAAATTCAGGATGGTCCGTCTTTGCGTCCATATCATTTTTCATCTTTTGTCATCATCAAAAGCTTGTCATCATACTGGGATCTACATACAAAAAGATAAAAAAAATATAGGGACTCAAATGTATAGCACTGGAGAGTGAAAGTAGAAATCCTGATTTAAATGCTTAATTAATATTATTATACCTCCATCTAAAGATGTAAGTTTCTATTGGATAAATCCTCCCCAAATATGATGATGTAATAAAGTAATAAAATAAAATGAAATCATAATTGGAATTGTAATGGAAGATTCATTTATGTAGTTTTTTTATGGGTAATAGGTTGAAGCAAAGATTTAATTATTATTATTTGCCGATTTTAATTATTATTATTTGTTAAGATTAAGTAGAATCGAACCAAAGACCTCGTAGATTAGAGACTCACAACTTTACCATTGTTTTTGTAGGATGTTGCCTCATTTATTTAGTTTGTTGATACTTGATATAGCTCTTTGATTAGGAGGGAAATTTGATTTTCAATCAATTTCAAATTGAATTTGTCAAGTCTCTCTAGGGGATAGTTAAGATTTCACTTTTTTAAGGAAAAAAATATAATTTTCACTATTTTTTAATGGAAATGAAATATATATTTTGAATTTAAAATCCCACCACCTGGCAGGCATTGTTTCCTTTTTATTCATTTGTTTATCATTGAGAGATATTGTTATTATTTTCTAGGTTCAAAGGGTAACCACATAAATTTAATATCAAATAAAAAAATTTTGAGAGGGGCTCATAGAGGAGCTCATATGGCCTTAGGTTGTAGGGGAAGAATCATGCTAGATTAAGAGATAATGCACTTGATAAAGTGCTTCAAAAACTCTAGCAACTAGGGGTTACATTGGTTAATGAAAAATATAAATAAGAACAAGGAGTTGATGCAAGGATAAACTATCCTATACCTAGGAGGCATTCTACAGATATCCTCTAGAATAGAGATGTTATCAATGCTAGACTGTATTGAGATAATGAAGTAATGAGATATTGAGGTATTGAGATAATTATATGAGGTGATTACAAAGGTACAAAGGCTCTAGTTTTATAGGCAAGAGTAGATAGGAAACATTGATAAGGTTGAGACAAGTGTCTCAACCTGGAGGAAGGAGAGTTCTAATAGAACTCAACAATATGCTCTAAGATAAGGTGAAGTCCAATTTGGACTCAATGATCTCCATCTACCCAATTAATGAATGTACCTAAGTAAACTAAAGTAAAGAGTAAACACTGACCTATTTACTCCAACACCCCCACTTAAGTGCAACTTAGGGAGTACAACAATGTAGTAGAAAATATTTATGGGTCTCGGCAACAAGGCCATGTTAGGTACCCATGTACAACTACAATGCAATCTCTCTTAACTAGAGAAAAAGGAGAAAACCCTGAGGGAGAAAACTCCTCTCCAAAAGAGAGAACATGAAGGTTTGAGAAGCCTTCAAAAAGATGTCCTAAAATCATGAACATAAAAATTGTTCAAGCACAAAGAATTTGTAGACAATTATCGATGACTGATATGGTGCTTTATCTGATGATCTCCTTTTAAGAAGATGATGATCAAGAAGACAACAATCTGTATGAGTGCTCCAAATTGCACTTCGTGAACATTGATCAGATGAAAATAATGGCAATAGCCTCTGTCGATCGAAGATACAAACGACACAAGAATCTACATGAGTGACCTTCACTACACAACCAATGATGTTGTTTGAGTGATACCATTTTCACTTCTCAACCATGTTGAAAATGCAGGTGCAATAGTCTTAAAAGGAATACAAGAGTGTTTCAGCACACTTCAAGAGAAACCAAGTAGCCTCCACAAAATTGGAACACAAGAATGTCTCAATGCACTTTAAGTGAAACCAAGGAAGCATTAACACAAACTGTATGATACCCCCATAATGATGACTTGGGTGAGGATTGACAGATCCACTGAAATGATGTGTCACCATGTTATGGATAAGGGAGAATATATATATCTGCAATTGAGAAAAGTGTGTGTACACTCAAACTACACACTCACATGAGGAAAAATATCAGTGATTTTTCTGTTGTCATGGATGAAATCTCACTTTGACAAAGTTGTGATTGGCAAAAAAAGGCTCTACACAACCCCCATGACACTTTATAATTTAGCGTGAGTACAATATTATGGCACATCATGTGTGCAAAAGTCCCCAAAATACATGGATGGACACTGGATCTAATGTGTCTACAAGTAGTGCTGAGAATAGATGTTCAACTTAAACAAAGGACAAAAACTCAAGAAAAATTTGAAAAAAGTGCACCCATGAGTTGTGCGTGAAATCACCTTTGCAACGATGCTTCGATTTCCAAAACTAGACTCCGGATGTCCAAGTTAGGGTCATGTGAAGAAAAATGCCTATTAGGGCCAAAAGGTGAAACAAATGACCCACCCCTTTTTTGTGTACCTAGGGGAAAGGGTTTTGGTCCATCATGGGACCATCAGCTCAGCATGTCAAAAAAGAGTGCCCCTCCCAGATGGAGAAGACCCAAGAAGAGCTAAACGGGTGAATGGATCTGATGGGGTGGTTGTGCACAACCCCAATAACCACCAAGAACCATTGAAGGCAGAAGCAAAAAATATTGTGATATGAAAATCCACACAGAAGTAGACATAGAGAGGTACTTGTGAAGAACAAGAAAGAAACTCAATTTCTCTATGTAACCATGAAGGTATGTGACCTCAGTTTGCTCCATATGGCCACAAATAATGATCATTCTTTGAAGTGCTAATTGGATAAAAAACAAGGCACCCAGTTATGGGTAAGCAAAGAGAAAAAATTGAGCATCGAGCTTCTTACAAACACCATTTAGTTTGTTCTTTGAAGGCACCCAAAGAAGACTCATTGAACATTTTGACCATGAACTACAGAGAATACTGACTTCAATAATGGTGCAGATATCCAATATGGAAGGCGCCGACCAAAGGTGGTATGGGCCAACAAAGCATGCGGTGACTAGCAAAAGCCACTAAAAGGATAAGATGTCTCTTCCAAATTGGTGACTTCAATAGATATGGGCCCACACGATGCAGACCACTATAATATCATAAAAAAAAGACATAAAGGTGCTGGCCAAGAACTCCATGCGCATGTGTATGCACCCTAAAATGTTCACCTAGACTTTGGGCCCCATTTTATTAGTTTATCATTTGATCAATTTCCTGAATCAATGCTTTGGAACATTTTTAATTCAAATCAATTTCCTTGATCAAATTGTAATTAATTCAATTATTTCAATATTTCCTAAGGTTTGATTATTTAATTAAATAAAATTTCTTTTATTTAATTAAAGTAAATTTCTCCCTTTTAATTAAATAAAATTCCTCTTATTTAATTAAAAGATTTAATCTCCCTTTTAATTAAATTCCTCTTATTTAATTAAATTCAATTCCTCCCATTTAATTAAATAAGTTCTTCTAATTTATTCAATTATAAAGAAAACCCCTCTTATAATTAAATAAATAAAAATCCCCACTTAAAGCACTTTATTTATTGAAAAAGGCAATAAATTAATTGAAAAATTAAATAAAAATCCCTTTTTCATCACATCTTCCTAAGTGGTGGATTTTTTCCTCTTAATCATAGCCTTTGACTTTTGCCTCTTAATCTCAATCGTTCACTTTTCCTATATAAGGAAACCTCTCCTTCTCATTTAAATATCATCTTTTTCATAGTATTGTTATGCTACAGGTTTGGAGAGCAATTTTGGAGGAGGATTTGAGCATTTCAAGTTGGATATTGCAACTTATCTCTTCTTGTCTCATTCTTCTTGCATCCATGACTACTCATATAGATTAGAATCATGTTTATTTTCATAGATTAATATTGCATTTGTATTTCCTTTCGTAGATTTAGCCATGCATTGTTATCATTTAGATTAATTTCTTTCATGCATTGTTATCATATAGAGTAGATCTTATTTTCATGCATTTGAATCTCTCATTTCATGGTGTACTTGCATAGGCACAACTAGGTCAATCTGAGGGCCTTGATTTTACATTTTTACACTCCACGACTACAGAGCTATGGATCGATATTTGAGGCCTCATTCTTGAGAAACCTTGGATGGAATAATTCATAGAAGTGTGTCAACATTTATGCACACATTTTTGGCACCCACCGTGGGGTAGAAGATTCATTTTTTATCTTTATAGCTATTTTTAGTCAATTTTATTTTTGGATCTAAAATTTCCATCTTTTTCATACTTGTTGTTTTTGTCTGCAGAGAAAGTTTGCACGAGCTTTTGCTGGTGTTCATGCAAGATTGTGCCAGATCTGGTGTTTCTTCATGTGGCTCAAAGTATTTCTTCATGTGAGATTGTGCCAGATCCAGTGTTTCTTTGCGCAGCTCGAAGTGTTTCTTCGCGCGAGATTGTGCCAGATCCGGTGTTTCTTCACGCAGCTTGAAGTGTTTCCTCATGCTGGTCGAAGTACTTGTTCGTGCAAGTTTTGGCATTAGTGGTCTATTTTATCTGGTTTGCATTTTCTATCATTTCTATACTTTCTGAGCATTCTGTCACGTGACAGAGCATATCTTCGCGCGAGCTTTCTATTTTCTCCCGCAAAACTATCATTTTCTCGTGTGGCACTGTCATTTCTTCATGCAATATTTCATAACAGAGAGCTATTTTCATTGTTTTTGATTAAATAAGCAGAAAGAGGGTGTTGGCCCGTGGTACAACAAAGCAAAGTCACAATGAACATGTTAACAACACATTAACAGGAACAAAGGAAACTGCAACAACAACTACAGCCAGAGTGTAGTTAAGGAGGAAAGTCAAGGAACCAGAAGAAAGCCATAGTCAGCTCGAGCCAAGTACAAACCACAATAGTACCATAAGTTCTTGACATCCCAGATGTTAAAGAAGGACCATGATAGCACATATTCTGCACATGACAACACCTTGACAGTACCTTAGGCTGCACAATGATAGCACCTTGAGTCCCACCACAGCGCTGACAGTCGAGCACGATGCAAGTATCAGTCTCCCAATGCACCTCTAAAGCAAAGTGTTCCACCTCAATAGGAACAAAGCAAAAAGCCCCAACATTCTCCACCTCCATAGGAGAATCAGCCGCCCTCAGAATCACGTACAAACACTCCACCTCAATAGGAAGTTGTTCCACCTCCATAGGAACCATGCAGAAGGAAGATGACTAGGTGTACGAAGCCCAAAGCCCGGAGAAGGAAACAAGATTCTCAATGACAGGGTAGAGACCAGTCTCCCAGCAAGCAGCCTGCTTTAACCAGAAACACCAAACCAGAGGGAGCCCTTTAAAACTATCAGCCATCCCCTGGCCACCAAAAAAGAGTAAAACCCTACCTCTTCCACCCAAAGGGGGAAGATCCACAACAAACTGAAAACAGAAGTCTAATAGCACACCCATAAAAAGCAAAGGGGCAGAGCAGGCAAGTAAAATCCTGTGCAAACTAAAATCTTCTCAAACCGGCACCAAAGAGGTCTGAGGGTAAATCCAAGGATCATCCTTCCGCTACCAAAGAGCACCAGTGAGGAACCCCACCTAAATAGGGATCCCAAACTAGACTAGAAAGAAAAACCCACCACCAAATTCCCACAGAAGATGAGAGAGTCGAAGGCCCAAAGGGAAACCCTCACATAAGGGTCCCAAGAAAAGGCCACAGCAGGAAGAACCCTGCCATAAAATTTTTGCAGCCACCCATCATCTCTGACCACAAGAAAAAGCATAGGTCTACTCGACAACAAAGGAACAACACCCCACAAAACTTCATAGGCATTGATCGCCCAACCCCGAAGATCGAAAGGCACAGAGTACTCAGATTTGTTCTCCAGCACAATCCTCAAATCTGCCTGAGGAGAGACAGAGTGTCTCCTCTGCCGCCGCATCCACACATCAGCAAGAGAAAGCCAGTTCCTTGTCCAAGATAGCCACATAGGCCATTCCGTTGGACAGGGACAACTGACTCTCCCGCAACCCTCACAGACTCTTCCTTGCACCGCATCCCCAGCAGGCCGTAACGCAACACTATTACCTCCAGAGACACCATTCTTCCCAGGCATAACCGTTCAGACAGAGCACGCCAACAGTGAGCCATTCCAGGCCACACAAACCCAGAACAGGGCGCAGCAAGAAAAGGACACTTCCACCTGCAAAGAAACCAGACCAGTGGTCGAAGGGCACCCCCACTGCCATGCCATGGCCAAGCCCAAAGCAACATCCTCTGCACAGAAAATACTCTGCATAGAAGCGATAAAGGAAGACTCCAGGCCGTCAGGATCGTCGTCTTCATCCCCATCACCGCTTCTTGTGCCCTCTGAATTTGAAAATCCCTCACTCCCGCTCAAACTGCTCCCGCTCCCGCTCATCATGTCTAATATTTAATATAATTTGTTATATCAATTATATCTCTAATTTTTTGTGCTAACCGCTAATGTTTACTATTTCTAGTGGTTTGTGATTTTTTTTTGTTGTTGCTATTGCTGATTTGGACTTGCTTGGATAAACAACAAAATGATTCACATAGCTTGGATTTGAGGTATTTTGTTTCTCTCTATAACATTTGGATTTTGGGAATTAAAATGAACATCTCATGTGTTTAGCTTGAGTGTTTCTTGCTTTCATAGATCACATTTCCAAATTGGTGCTCTAAAA
>MU225686.1:1858474-1877114 GCA_018584345.1 Thuja plicata | reverse complement strand
TGGTATGAATTCCATTGGTTAGTTAGTAGGATGAATCATGTTGGTAAATCTAGTTTTGGTGATTAGTCATTGAAACATGTTGATGAGATAGTAATCATTTATTTTGAAACCCTATAAGTATGTTAGAATTGTAAATTGATATGAATCTCATAAGTTTAAATAGATTAATCAATGTTTGTTTGAGTAGCGATGTTAGGGAACCTGTGAGGACATAGGAATCTTAAGTCATGTTGCATTCTTATTTTGTGAGCAAAAGTTGTATCTATTCTTTAGATAATGTGCATTGTAATAGTAAAAAATAAAAATTGACTACATCTTTAGAGATTAGTTGGTCCGTCCTCTTGTGTTCCCTGGTGGGGTGCTACAGATTACATATTATAAAATTATATGCATAAAGTTTTAATATGCAATTGGTTTGGGATCATTTCATTTTGTTTTGTGAAAGATATTTGATGTCTTGCTAGGAAGAGCTAATGAATTTCTAAGTTTTAGAACAATAAAATGGGTTTCAGGACAAAGACAATAACTTTTAAATGAATTATTAGATTTCCAAAAAAAATTTATATGATTTAGAAACCATGTTTATAAACAAATCCACTAGAAATATTTCCAAGATGAGGTATCTAATGAAAATGGTGAATAACAAAATTTGGGGTTGACAAACTGTCGCAACTAGGATAGATTTGGAAGTTGTTGATTGAATTTACTTTGTATTTGAACTATTGCTTGAGATATGAAATTGATGTTTATAAGGCGTGGATCCTAATGAAGGATTAATGATTGTGAAGATTATTTGATGAAGATGATAGTTATGTTGTTTGGTGATTGAATATGCCTCTAATATGATGAAGTTTGTTGATGAATTTGTTAAAATGGTTGATTGGATCAGATAGATCCTAGAAGTTTGGTTGAGTTTGATGATGCTTTGCATCAAATTGGTATTAGAGCCAAGAAAAGATTTGGGCTAAGAGGAGGTTTTTTTTAATATTTTTTTATTGGTTTTGGTTGAAGGTGTTTATCCACTAGCTGCATATGAGGGTTGGGTTGTATAGACACTCGAAGTTTGTCAAGGGCTAAGAGAAGCTCCTAGACCAAGGAGTGGTCCAATTGGTTTCCAAGAGACTAGGGAAAGAGGAAGGATGTGTCTCCTAGGTGAGGAAAGAGGTGAGTTGTTTGGATCAGAAAAGTAAAGGTGGATGTCTGATTGATAAGGCACCAGGAAGTGTAACCATGTATGCTCCACTGACAGTGACACTAGAGAAGATAATGGAAAGGATAGTCATCTGTCCTTGAAGACAAATTTGCCAAGGAAAGAGACATGGTAGAGAAGAGGAACCAAGAGTGAAGAAAATAAAAGAGGAAAAGAGATAAATACAAGAGACAAATATCAATAGAGACAAAGCTAAGCATGGACATTCTGCGTTTGAATGTTTTCCTCCGGAGGACATTTCCAAGAGACTTGGAAATTTTTTCAATCTTGGGAGTATGGTGGAGGAGCACCTAGCACACAAGAATATCAAGAGGTCAATATGAGATAGTATGATGTTTTGAGTCTAAAATATCATGTATATGTATTGTAATGTTGTGGGAATAAAATTTTTAAATGCTATGCAAGACATTTGTAATCATTGTCAGAGTTATATTTCTAGGTCCTATTTTGGTCAATAAGGTAAAATTGTAAAAGGAAACCCATGGAAGGGTAAATTTGATGTAATGTGTCATTATCAGTCCATTTAAACATTTTTAAAATGTTATTGCAAGGTTTTAAGTCATATGTAGCAAAAATGCAAATGTTGCATAAAAGAATATTATAAAATGCAACTTTTCAACAGTTGCCAAAGTTGCTCATATGTTGTAAAGGGGAGGATTATTGGTCTAAAATGTGGTTGGGAAGTTTTAAAATATAAAAAATACCATTAAATTATTTTAATGGTCATTCCAAATTAGAATGAGAAGAGGGAAACATTTTGGAGCAATTTTGGTGCATTCAAACTTATTGTTTGATTGGTTTTACTACTATTAATGTTGTTTCTAGGTCTTGTACAGACTTGTATGACCTTAAAACCATGTATAAATTGTACAAATAGAAATTATATTTAATAATATTCCATATTATTTTGGTTTGGATTAATTTCATAGAGAAATGAAGAAGCTATAGACGTTTTGGTGAAAGTTGTTGATTGCAGATTTGAGATCTTCTGGAAAGACTCATATTGTAGTGTTTGGTATGGATGCATATGGAGGAGTTAAGACCTATAATTGGAATATTTGAATGATATGTAAATAAAATTTCATTTCCTTCTTGTTTGATTCATTTTTATGCACATTTGTGAAATTTATGAAGATTTTGGTGAAAACTGGTTTTAAACTATCTTAAATGGAATAAGAGGCAAGGTTTGTGATTATATAATGATTTAACCATTTGAAAATTTAATGGATTACATATTCTAAAACTAGATACATAAAGGTTTTGTATTCAATTGTTTTGGTATTATTTGGTTTTGTTTTGAGAAAGATATTTGATGCCCTAGTAAGAAGAGCTTATGAATTTCTACGTTTTGGAACAACAAAATGGGTCTCAAGATAGTGACCATAAATTTTACATGAACCTTTGGATTTCCATAATTTTTGGATATGATTTAGAGACGTTGGGTATAAAAAACTTTACTGAAGAGAGATTTCCAAGTTGAGGTATCTAATAGAAATGGTGAATGACATAATTTAGGGTGAAAAAACTATCGCAACTAGGACAGATTTGGAAGTTGTTGATTAAATTTACATTGTATTTGAATTATGGATTGAAATATGAAATGGATGTTTATAAGTTTTGTATCCCAATGAAGGATTGGTTATTATGAAGATGATTTGATTAATATGATATTTATGGTGTTTGGTGATTCAATATGCCTCTAATATGATGAAGTTGTTGATGAATTTGTTGAAAGGGTTGATTGGATCAGATAGATCCTAGAAGTTTCATTGAGTTCCCTGATGCTCTACATCACATCTTCTAATTCTAATGCAAGTGTTTAATTGGTTGAAAGGTTGGCTACCCTAGCCCTTCTAATATGGAAACTTATCTTTGGAGGCATACAATTGATAAAAAGTAATTTTTGGTTTTCATTATTAGGTCTCTTAGAAGCATGTATTTTGTATAAATTTTTTTTATATACTTAGCAATGAACTCCCTTATAGGTGTTCATCCTCTGCACTCTTGAAACTATTCTCAAAAGGGTTCTTCATGCCATCCCATGTTGCAATAGTTCTAGCATTGGGTAAATGGTAGAACCATTGTACTCCCACATTAGTTAATGTATGTACAAATAACATGATGGCTACATTATGATGTTGTACCCCTAGAACCCCATAAGCTATGCAAAATGCATTTCAATGTTCATTTGGAGATCTTGTCTTGTCTCCATTGAACATGGGAAGATTGTCACGGGCTCCTTTGGGTAAGGGATTAAAATTATCTCCCATGTTCAAGGGTCCTACAGCTACTCCCTGTGGTTGATCTGATATAAAGGTAGGGATTAAGGTTACTATTGGGGGAAGGTTAATTCTATGTTAGGTTAAGACTTGCCTGATGAGAGGTACAAGGACTACTTTTCTTTCTTTGGGCGGGGAAGAGGGTGTACTATTTTCTTTCCTTTTAGATGTAATATTATAGGAAAAGTTGACTCCTTTTAATTCTTTGAATATAGGATCAAATAACTCTTCCCTTCTCTTAGATCTTGTATAAGGCCTAAACTCTTGTTTGTTTGATAAGGGACACAATTACTTCATTGATTTTTTGGGTGTTCTGGGATTCTTGGAGCTTCAAGGGTTTGGTTAAGGGATCAGTTTATAGCTTGATCTTCTACCCATCTTCTTCTTTGTCTTTCTAGAAGAAATCTTATATTAGCAGCTAAATCCTCATCTCATTCTAGTACCAATATTTCTCATCTATAATCCTCTAGAATCCTTCTCATATGCCATGCCAATGTATTCAATTGACTAATGATATCTTCATGGTCATCTTAAAATCCTAAATTATATTATAGCACATGAAATATAATTTCATGGGGCAACACCATTGTACCTCATGACCAGGCGACTTTCAGTCATTAAATAATAATTATACCACTTAAGCTAACCGACTTAAAGATAATTTGAATCAAATTATAAAAACTAATTCATACTATATTCTTTGCATCCATAGATTTTAATGAACAATAAACAAGAAAAAAAAAATCATATGAAAATGAACCCCAATAGAAGTTTAACAATTCATTTCAAACACATGAATTTAAATATTGCAATAACTTTTATTAACCAACGGATCAATGTCTATTTTACCACACATCAAAATTTTCAAATTTAAAGTAACAGTATGAAAACTAAGTTAAAAGGGTCGACCCTCCATAAGTCATTTTATAATATATTTATAGCCTCTGGGATATCATAGTTCTTAAGAAACCAAAGTAAAATGTATCTCCACTCAGTAGTTAGAAACAATTTCAGATAACTACTAGCTAACTAAATCAAGATAAAAGCCCAAAATTCTAGCAAAAGGGTATGTTGATGGGACATTGTTGCGGTCTCACCAATGGGAGATGAGTTTTCACCTAATATAATAGTATCAACCAACTTTGCCTAAAGAGGCATGCGGGACAGCTAGCTCTCCTATCCTCCAAGCACCTAATTATCGGGTCACAATGGTGTGTGCTTAGCTTAGTTGGAAAACTTACTATTTATTTTGATGGGATAGCTGGTTTTGACTCGTAGACCTCTAAAACTTCGAGGATAATGGGTTTCCTGCAAGCATAATTTATATCCAAAAAATAAAATAGCTCAGAGTTGAATGGTGTTCCTAATTCTTCCATTAAATTCAAATCTAGTATCATTGGTAGTTACACTAGTGGCTCCAAGGGAGCATTAATCTACTCTGAACTTCTAAAAGACAAGATTGCTAAAAAACTCAAAGCTTGTATTACTACCGGAAAGCTAAATCATCAATTTTATGACCCTTAGAATGGTGTCAAAATTTTCATTTATAGAAAATTATAACTACCTAAGGGATTATCCCTACACTAGCTATTTACATTATATTACAATATTTATAGCTAGTACTACTTGCGCTGTCAGAATTTCCTAATATAATACAATCATTTGAGAAGAGAAGAAAAGAAAGAAAGAATCCCCAGGAAAACTACCATTGGAAAGATCATCTTGTACTTGTAGGCATGATGGAACTTCCCCAAGTGACCTGGGACATACGCCCTCTTTAATGTTCTTCTATACTTTGGTGATTGTGCGAGTCGGGTATGCTAGATAGTTAATGTTGGAATGATGCCTCAGGATCCAGGAGGCATTTGTAGTGAGCCTATGCATAAATAGTGACAAGTAATGCTAGGAGGGATAGACATAGGCATGGAAACATGTTGTAGATAGTTATCAGTCCGCTCGAGTGAGCTGTCAACACTTATTACTATAAAGAATACAAAACTGGGAACCTGGGGTCTGGGATCCAGGAGCTTATACTCAAAGAATAAAGAATGAGAATGTATGAGACTTCTGCTAAAGGATCCCTAGAGTCCAAGATATTTTAATTCCTTTTAAATCTTTCCTATGCCTCCAGAATCTGAAGTGTGCCATCTTCCTCTATATCCTTCAAGCAATCCCAAAGATCCACAGATCCCTCAAAATGGAGGCTGACATCTTCGGCATTATCTTTTAACTCTAAAGCCATCTTGGATGCATTATGGGAATTAAGAGACACTTGGGAGAGTTCCACCATGGTGGTGCCATTAACATTTCCCCCAGGTCAAATTTAGTCTCCTAGCTCGACCACTTCATCAAATTTACCAATTATGGAATCAACGAGAGTATAAATCCCGGTGCGGAGAGGATCAGCCGATGTAATTTCTTGGATTAGGGTAGCATATTGGTCAAGAGAAGTCCAAACCAAGTATAGTTTCTCTTCCAACACTCATACCAGTTGCTTGCCAGTTTTGACTTTGAATGCAAGTCTAGAGTATTGAGTCTGAAGGAACCCATATGATTCATCCCCTAGAATTCTTGTGTTTATTAACACATCTTCCCCGAGATTTAGAATATCTGATGAGGTATCCTTCTAGTCTTCATATTTCTTGATCTCTCCCTACCACTAGGGAATGGTGGCCTCTATCTTCTTTGCTAAATCATTTACCCTGAAAAAGTCTAGGAGACACTTGGACAAGAAACTTCTTATTACCCCAACCTGATGAGTGATACACTCATCCACCACTAATGCCTTCTTCTTCATAAATTTCATAGTATCAACATCACTTTATGGTAGTTGTGTCCCAATAAATTAGGGTCTGGGTGTTTTGAAAGTGAGGTGGTGTACTAATTCTTTTAGGAGTCCTGAAAGATTAGCATTGGTTGCTTTCAACTCCTAAATCTTATGAGACTGTTTCTCATAGCGGACCTGAATAGCCTGACCCACTTCATTTAGGAGGTCTAGTTCTCCTTGTTGAGTTCTTTTACCCAGAGACACCTTTGTGATTACATAATCTTTGACAACTACCTTAGAGTCCTCTTTTCCTACTGAAGGGGTGGTGACTATCACAACAATGTAGCCATTTGGGGCCCTTCTAGTGTTGTGAAGGGTAGAAGCCTTCTTGGGATTCTGAGAAATTTGGCCCTCAGCCAAAACCTTGGCAAGTTATAGTGGAGCCGTGATAGTAGTTGGGGATTTTATTTTATGGGCTTCCACTAGCCACTGCAGTGGGGTAGCTAGCCAAACTATCATTGTCCCTGAGATTGAAGTGTCCCTAGGGTCCTATTCAAGTTCCCCCCATGTGTATTTTATATTGTATCAATGGGGTCCTTGCTTGTGTGTTCCTTATCCCCCTCCCTATCACCCTCTAGAATGATGTTCATGGGTGGACTGGGTGGTGGAGGAGGCAAAGGAAGCTCATTGAGATCTACTTTCTGAAAAATAGCCACAACTTTTTCGACCACGATATCCGGTGGTATCAGCAAAATTTGATTACTAGTTAAGCCCAAGGGCACAATGTCAGAGGTTATGGTTTCTTTTGAAGCTCTAGTTCCCTCTTCAGCCAGTGATTTCTCTATGACTGGGTTGTTCTCTTTTTCTTGTGGCATTTCTATTTCACCTTTGGCTTCATCAAGCCAGGGCTCACCTTCTCCTTGGGCCACCACATCTTCTAGCCCTATTGACTCAAGTATGGGAACTTTAACTTCTTGTTCTGATGCCTCTTCTATGGTACACTCAACCATACTGTGTAGCTCTCTAAGATCACCCAGTGGGAAGAAGTCGTCAATGTTGATCTATGTTATCTTTGTGGGACTCATTGTATGATCCTATTTTTCATAGGAGAAGGAAGAAAGTACCTCAATTTCAAGCACATCTTTGGGCTCCAGGCCCAAATTCCTGTTCTATGGGGACTAACTTGCCTTTTTTTCTTTCTCCTTTTGAGTGGCACTTTAGGCTCCGCAGTTTCTATTATTCCAACAATTTTTTATTCACATGCTACATTTAACAAAATAGCCAGGGACAGAGAACCTCCTGGTAGGGGACAGGAGCCTACCGGGGTAGCTCCAAGACTAAAATTCACTCTGAAGTTTCACATGTCTCTCAATTTCTGGGAATGCTCTAACTGTTCACCTAATTTCTCCATCAGGGGGGCCAAAGTCAGGTCTGAGACCTGAGGTGGGGTTCCAACTTTCTTTTGTCTGTGGGCTTTGGATTTCTCTAGGGTCTGGAAATGTAAGGCTCCCAAACAATACTTTTCTAATTAGACACTCTTCGGGTAGACCTTCTCGAAATACAAGTGGCTATGCTCAATTGCTGCGCTTGAGATGGCCTCGATATCTAGAATTTCTAGAATATCCCAATCCACTAGAGGGAGGTTCATCTTATCTATACCTATATATTTATACTCAGGGTCCTCTGGGGCCCAGTGTCTAAAAACTTCCATGGGAATGTCCAGAGCTTGAGTTGTTCCATCATCCCTTTTTTTACCATGGTGTAGTGTCACTTCTAGACATCGTAATCATCCTGGTAGTTGTCCCAAAAATATTATATGTTTCAAACATGGGGGTGTACCCCCTTTGGCATTAACCTTGGTAGTTGTCGAAGGGGATCATAATTCTTGTGGGGGAAAGAATATTTTGCTAAGTTAAAACTACTTAGCTCATTTTTGGCTGCTCAAACTCTGGCTAGGGAGCAAGAGTATTCCCTACAAATGAAAGGGAATGTTGGGGTGGTAGCTTTCTTGAGGGAAGCCAAGGCACGGGCCTCCAAAATATGCCTGTAGAACTCTAAAAAAACTATCTTATTCCCACAATGTTTAGGTAAGAGGAAGGGTTCTCCGGAGAAGCCAAATACCTGACTATAAGTGTGCTTGGGAAAATAGATGAAGTATCACCCCCATGCACCAACCAGGCCCATGGCCTACAGAGATAATTTGTATCCCCGATCACCAGTGATTGCCTTGATCCCATGAAAGATGAAGCCATATTTGAGTCTACAAAAATGTGGGAAACTCTGGTTCAACTAAATCTTGGGGAAGTTCTCCCATGAAGAGACTAGATAAGGTCCTTCCCTAAGAACACAAACCATTGTTAAACCTTGGATCCCCTGGCACTGCCGGGTAAGTGGCCAAAGTACATAAGAAGTCATATAGAGCTTCCACTCTATGTCAACCCTCCTCATCCAGTTGAAGTGTGCCTTGTTGGTGGTCAAACCTTATAAGAAATAATACATCCAGGGGGAGAATTCCAAGATATGTGGCTCCCAAAAGATCCTACATAAGAATATAATTCCCGCCTGGATGGGCTCCTTGAAGTCAAAGAAATAAATTTTTGTCTGTGTCTTCTTGTAGTCCCGGCATGAAATTTTCATTCAATGTATGTTAAGGTGGCATTGGGTCGTATCTTCTACACCCTCATACTATTAGAGGGCCTCGGACTTGGTGAGAAAAACAACTCCTACAAATTGTAGAATACACCACCCTCTGGCAGTGGCGTCATGGTCCAATGTGATGATGGACACCAAGAATTTGAGGGGAGTTGAGGAAACTAGCATAGCAAGCATACTGCGTTGGTGATAACCCCTAGCTAGGAGAAAAATTAACTTCAGCACTTGTACTAAGAATGGAAAACTAGCTACTTGAATTATTCTAGATGTTTCTATGTTAACTGAGATGGATTCATTGGAGCATCAAAGATAATAGATCATTTGAATTAGGCATTGTAATTTGGCCTAGGTGGTGACGTCTGTGTCGGTGATCTCTTTAAGAAGAGACTCAATTAAGGACCCATGAATTTTCCTATTATTATTATATTTCTGGGTTAGCAGGAGCTTTGCTAATGTCCACTCTATCTTGTTCCTCTTGTTGGTGTCTATAGAGGCACTTGGGAGTTCTAGACTCCCAGGAGGTGAAGATCCTAAAGCCATTTCTTGCTTACTTTAACATGTACCTATAAACCAGACAATCATTAGTACATAAACATTGAGAGGTTTTAGATTCTAGAGGCCTTGAGAATGACTTCGCCTTTTCACCTAAAATGAAGAATAATTATGGCATCCTAAATGAGATCATATGTCTAAGATTTAATATGATTTTAACACATGAAATATTTCTTTCTTACCAAGGATCCAAAATGATAACTCAAAAAGGGGGTAACATGAGGTGGAAAAGGCTAGGTTAATTAACACGCTTGACATTAACTTGAAAAGACAACAATTGTTAGTGATAAGATAGGTGGTCCTACTATAATACTTTAACATGCGCCTGCCCACTTGGCTGAGTAATGACACAAACAAACAATTGTTCTGGCGTGAGTGACATGAATGCCATTTAAGATGGATTTTAAATGCTCATTCACAGGAGCTAATTTTTCCATTAAGGTGGAAAGGATGGAGGAGAGAGAAAATATTAATAGCTTGCTGATGAGTTGGCCTCTGTAATTAACATACCTACCTCCTTGTCATCTAGGGAAGCACCAACTAGGGTGGTGAACTTGGTTATTGGATGGACATGGTCTGAGAGCTCATAAGTAATTGGGAAAAAAATGGGTCCTCAAAAATAGTTTCGCAAGACACCCAAATACATAAAAAATCTAAGAAAAAACATGTCTCTGAGCAGAGAAAAATTGAACAGAGCACTGCAAACTTGAAAAATTTATAGACGAAGCTAGACCCACAACAAGCTACCAGAGCTCGCACCCTCAAACCTATAGCTCTTGTGAACCAAAATTTATAGAAGAAGAACAATAGGATCTTCCTCACAAAGCATTTACAAGCGACTCACAACATATAAAGAATATATAAAATATAAAATAAAAACTCCTCACATTTGTAGACTTCCCAGTAAGAAGTGGGTGATATTTGTAGAAATTTATAGCTTAGGAGGGTGGATGCCTTTCCTTTTGAGTTGAATAGATATGAATGGAAGAAGACATACCAGACTCAAGGATAACATCATGAATAATGGTAGATGCAACCATGGAGTGACAAACAAAAAGAATGATGACTAGGAATAGACACAGAAAACACAACCTAGCCAATGAAATCAAATGAAAACACATAGAGAAAAAGAAACATATAGAAGGAAAAAAAAGAAATAGAAAGAAAAAAAGGGAAAGCCCAAGGTCCTACCTAAACATTGAAATTCCAAATGGGAGGAGCTACAACTTCTTCACTCTATCACCTAAACACTCCACCAGACTTGATGAACACACCTTTACACCTTTTAGCCCAAATGTGTCTGCTTAGAAAACAAGTCACTTCATTCTTGAGAAAATTTTCCAGAAGGTAACTTGTTTGTGATAAGTGTAAAATGACAAGGTAAAAAGCCTTAAATAATGTGTAGGAAAGTGTATTAGTTACCAAAAGTAACTTCAAAAAACATGTGGGTGGCTGGGATTTGGACCCATAACACCTAACAATCATCCCCCTTCCAAAGAAAAGAGAATGATTGTCGAGAACAAAAGATTTGGAATCACCCAGTTGAGAAAAACACTCTGGGACATAGATCCTAGAATAAACAATGAACACAAAAAGAGAGGCAAAGACCAGACATGACCAAAATAGTTTGAAAGAAACAGGGAACCAAGCCAAAAACAAAATAGAAAGCAAGGGGAAAACCAAAAAGGGGAAGAAACAAAGGGGACCCAACATTTTGTGCACAAAATATAGGGACGGGTATGTAGGGAATAACAATTGGTGACTCATTATAATTTCTTGCACATTTGATAACTCTAGAACTTTGGTTAAAATGATGGGGACCTTATCATTAGTAGAGAAGTGGCGTCACGCTTTGACTTTAGGATCGGGAAAATTTGCTAAGATTTAGATATTGATGTTTTCCACTATATGTGTCTTGGGTGTCAAATGAAGGGACAAAGATGGAACTTGGTTGGAGAAAATACATAGAAACCACACTAATATAGCAAAGCTGGCATCTTGCAGGTGTTTCATGTTTCCCCAAAATCTGGATCTTCTGCCCCAAACTTCTTTATCTCTTTTTTTCTATGAATGGGAGGGGCGGTAATGCTTTCACCAGGTTCCTCAATCTTAGCTTGTTACTATGGTAGTACTTCTTTCACCTCATCATCCTTTTGATTATTGAGTGGAGTGATAAAATATAGCCCAGAGAAGTCTTTAAGCTATTTCCTCCACTTAGGCACCCCTCGCAGAGAGTGCAGTCGATCTATCTTTCTCCAAGCCCCTTTTTTTCTTGGTATTTTAAGTAACCTCCCCCTTTTCAAAATGATATCTATTCTTTTCTCTTTTGAGGAGAAACATCAAAATATAGCTCAAAGAAGAGCCTCTAACGGCCAAAATCTTGTGTGAGGATCTTCTCAAGATGAGGGTAAGGCCAGATTTCATTTACCATCTACTTCAGGACCACTAAAATGTGTGAGGAGAATCTCTCAACTTGCATGACCGTTATATGAAGCATACCAATCCAATAGAAGAGGGAAAAATGTCAGGGACACACAAAGATAAGAAACCACATAAAGAACAGACAAGACTCCAAAGGACCATGGCAAAAAGCCCCCAAAACTATTTACAAGGAAGGGTGTGCTAGAGTGACACACCCAAAGAGTACTTACAAGTGGTATATACATATGATACATCTCCCACATGGGATTTAATTCTTCTACCTTACTCAAAGTAATGTTTAAGGAACTACCCATTGACAGACAACGGGACAACTTCTCCACTTAAGGAACTGAGGTGGTATATGGTGGCTCCACAAATTTTAGAAATTTGATAAGGTCCAAGCCAAAGAATTTGGAACTTGGTATGTTTTCCCTTCTCTTGGGCCTTGTCTGACAAAAGGACCAGGTATGAGAGATGAAAAGCCTTGAATTGAGCTTTGTTTTCAAACCATCGTTTGACTATAGCTTGGTGCTTTACAAAATGTTCCAGTCCGTGATCTCTTTTCTCTTCCAACCATACCAAGTTAAGGAGGCACACCTAAATGATGCTATCCTAATTATTAAATTTTGGCATGAACTCTATGACTAGGATTTGCAGGTTCACATGGAACACTAATTTAGTCTGTACACCAAATGAAATTGGGAAGTCCCAAAGTGACATTGATTCAGATGTGGTCTTCCCACAAGGTAAACCTCAATTTTTGATGCCAATATCAGCGATTCCTTTCGATCAAGTGTTTGATTACATATAAAAGGTTATTTTTGGTTGATTCTTCTACCCCATTTCCCCGTGACTAGTAATTACTAGAAAACTAGAGGGTGACACCCCTATCATAGGCCCACTCTAATAATTGAGCAGAGGAAAATGTTGGGCCGTTATCGCACACTAGGGAAAAATATACAAACCTAGTGACAATGTTATCTTTGATCAAATAGATCACCACATATATGGTGTTGTTCTTACATGGCATAGCCTTGGGTCCACTAGGTGCAATAATTAGTGGTAGTTAAAATGTACCAGTGGTTCACTGACAAGTTTGGATTTATCTCTCCTATGAAATTAAATGCCCACTAGGTGAAAGGTCTTGCCTTGAATATAGGTTGGAGAGGCATTGCCAGATTTCACTCTCTTAAAGTGGCAGTTTGGTAGGTGTGACATTTCCTAACATGCACGTAGACATCTCTAAAAATGTGGGGTCAATAGTATCCAACCTAGAGAATTTGATGAGTAGTGCCATTGGCCGACTCATGTCCAGTTCCAAAATGACTGTGGAATTCTTCTATCATTTTCACAGCTTGTTCTCAGTCAAGACGCTGAAGGTAGATAGCTTCATAGTTCCTTCAAAATAGGGGCCCATTTTTATCATAAAATGTGCGCTCTTTAGTAGAGAGCCTGACATTTACTAGGGATGATCACTTTTGGGCACTAGTTATTTAGCAAAAGGTGCACCAAGTCTGCATACCAGGGATCTTTACTGATGGATTGCATGGTGTAGGTGTGGCATTTGATATGTAGGTGGGCCTTTTCCATAGCTTTGCATAGCCCTTTTCCTCAAACAAGTTTCATATATTTCATCTCTAGACCATACTCTTGGAGGATAGCCACCCACTTCCCCCAGTGCTCACCCAGTTCACTTTGAAGTAATAGAGATTTGTTGACCTGGTCTGGGAGGATGGAAAATTATTGTTTTTCAAGAGGTGAATATAGCACCTCTACATTCTTAAAGGGGGAGCTCATAAAAGAAATGGGTTATTCTTCCACTTCTATCTTTTGGGTTAATACGGTCGCAGCAGAGTGGCCAGAGGCAAAAGAATAAATATGAAATGGGAGGGAATAATCTGGGCTAGCCAGGATAGGGGCCTCTATGATAGCCTTCTTGATCTAAGAAAAATCTAATTTTTCCTCTGAGCTCCACTCAATTTTTATATCCTTTTTCATCATATCATTTAGAGGTTTTACAACCTCGGTGAAACCAGTAATAAAACACTGGACAAAATTGATCTTCCCAAAGAAAGACCTCATCTCCTTCTTACTACCCAACATTTATAGTTTTAATAGTGCTTCAACTCGCTTAGGGTCAATAGATATACCCTTTTCTGAGATGATATGTCCAAACAATTTCTCCTCTGTTACTCTGAATATGCATTTGTTTGGGTTGAGGGATATACTGAACCAGTGACACCTTTCATATATCTTAGCAAGATTGTTCGAGTGATCACATCTCTCTATCTTGAGAGAGAACATAGTTGAATCATCCATGTAGATGATTATACATTTGTTGACCAAGCCTTCAAAGTCTATGTCCATGGATTTTTGGAATGTGGCCCCGACGTTAATCAACCCAAAAAGAATTCTTTTGTAGGTCAATGTTCCCCACTTGGTGGTGAACATCATTTTGGCTCTATCTTCAAATTTAACCATAACCTAATTGTATCTAGAGTATCCATCCAGAAAGGACATAATCTAGGAGCCATTAAAAATTTATAACACCTCATCCATTGAAGGGAGGGGGTGGTTATCTATCTTTGAGGCTTTATTCAAATTTTGGAAGTCAACACATAGTCAAATTTCCTTATTCTTATTCTAAACTAACACTAGATTGGCTACCCACATGGTATGTCATATTGGAAAGATTATCCTAGTGGCCAATAGCTTCTGAACCTTGTGATGGATAAGAGGCTCAATTAGGGGATTGACTAGTCTTTTCTTTTTCCAGAATGGCTTGGCATCCACTTTCAGGGGGATGGTGTGTGTCATGATAAAAGTATCATAGGTCTTGAGATCTTCATATCCATAGGAAATTATGTCAATATATTCTTGGAGGACCACAAGAATCTTCTCTTTCTCTTTGGGAGAGAAATAGGTGCCGACGTGGATGATCATTTTTTTGATGCTCATCCCAATGTTTACCTTTTCATATTTTTCCTCATCGGGGGTTTGGGATGTTCTATCTTGAGCTCATGGGTCAGAGTCAAAGATCCATTCAAGGGAAACCATCCCCTTAGGGATGGTGCTGGTGGGTAGGTCGACAATCCCACCCTCATTCTCTTCTTTTCCAATATCACCGTGCTCTTCTTCCTCCATGATCTGCTCTTCAAAGAAACCAATGTTTTCCATGAAGGCAAGCATGTATCTATCATCCTCAAAGACCTAAAGATTAGTTATATTATCAGGTATGGAGGGTGTGGGCATCATTTCAACTAAAAATATCTAGAGTCAGGAAGCCACCATAGGTTCTGAAGTACTCTCTGACAAAGATAATGCATCCAAAACATAATTTCATTTTTGGGGAATCACTTCAATACCAAAAGCATCAAAATCTTCTATTAAGCTCCACACTTGGTTATGATAGGTTGTTATTCATTTATCATGACATGTGTATTGGCTCCTAATTTTATATACTATAAGTTTTGAGTCACCCATTTCCCAGAGGCATGTGACTCCTTTCCTGAGGGTGAATAGGAGCCTGAGGACCAAGACCTCATACTCTATTACGTTATTGGTGTAGTCAAACTACAAGTGATATGATGTGAGGAAAGACTTTCCTCAGGGGTTGATCAATTCCACACTAGATTCACAACCTTGTTTATATTGGGATCCGTCAAACATAAGGATCAAGACATCACTACTGGCACATCATGGTTGCAATGTTTGGGTTGGAGTTATGGTTTCTTTTGGATGGGGGACAAGTTCAGGGACATCCCCTTACTAATTAGATATGAGGACCAAAACATCCCTTGGAGGAGTCTCTGTAAGAGATTCCTCAATTGGTTGTCCACTGGGTGTGCTCGTGATTGGACCACTTTGGGGTGGGGCCATACCCCTGCATTTTTCTACTTGAAAGTTTTCAAGGTGAACCTTGGTAGCATCTACACATGGCACACATTCCAGCTCTGAATGGTTTTGATATTGAACTCGGCACCAAGTGCTAGACAATAGGGAGGTTAAATTTGCCTTGTCACCTTGAGATTTTACATCCTATTTTAGATTCATGATGAGGCCAAGGATCCTTTGGGTGATGAAAGGATCTTCATTGTGTAATGTACCACCCAAGACAAAATCTGGAGTCTAGATTTCTTTAGCTCTGTATAACCCAGGTTCTAATTTGGAAAAAAAGATTTCACTTACCTGACCATAATCAGTGAGAGCCTATTTCATCCAACATTCTCTTTCCACCTTTATTTGATTAGCTTATCCTCTCCAAGGAAGCCATTGGTGGGAGAAATTGGTTGAGATATATCTATTCAAGGATTTGGACCAATTCTGACTCAGGATCATCCTGTAAGTCTTATGGATGTCGACCACCTAGCTATCAATGATAATAGATATCCAGGGATATTGTACTAGCTGGACTGGGACATTTTTTAGTTCTCCCACAATTTTAACAATGGTCTTGTCTAGCTGGACAACTGCTCCTAAGGATTTTGTGGGAGTCAGTCCAAGCTTCTTGCAAATAGATAGAGGCATGACAATGCCCAAAGCTTTGGAATACACTAAGAAGTTGTGTAAGTTTTTACCATAAAGTTTAAGACCAAGCAAAAAGGGAGGGTCTTCTATAATCCCCCTAAATATGGCCATGTTAGCATCGTCAAACATTATAGACTTGGGAAGATGGTCACTCAATTTTGGGTTCTCTAGGTACTGTAGGAGAGACTTTCTCTACTTAGGACAACTAAGCAGGACCTCCATCAAGGTCATGGTGGTAGTAGTATTTTCCATCACTTTCATGATGTCAAAATTTCCTTTAGGGTCCCACAGACCTTTTATGATAGAGTCACATGTATTTGTAGGTGTGGGTCCTTTAGGAGGGGCTAGATTAACATTTTCTAAAGGGTCCAGTGGAAGATTCACAATCCATGGTGGAATCAGTGTCGTAAGTGGACCCTTGTTTGATTGACTCTAGGTGTTGTAGGGAGTCTTGGGATTGGTAAAGGTGTTAGCCTCAAATGCTAGGATCAAGTCATTGAAGAAACCCTGTAAGTCAGGTTCTTACCCATCTTCGCCATCACCACAAAAGATAGTCTCATAGGTAAAAGAGGAAAGATGTGGTTCAGCTAAGGATTCTGGAGGAGGGTAAGGTTTTTATTTCCTATCAGACTGGGATATCAATATGATCTTCTCTAGCTTGGCACAGTTTACCTTGGAATGTGAACTAGTGTCATGTAGTCAACACCAAGATGTTAGTGGGTGGAATTCATCAAGTTACACAGAATGGCTAGGTCTAGTGCCTCCTTGGGTATTGGGCTCACTGGGAGGAATGCCCCCATTTTTTGGCATGTTGTTCCATTGCTAGTTGGGCCAAGAATTGTTTTTTTCACTATTGTTACAGTGGTTTTGGGGTCCATGGTTATTGGAACTTCATTTTCCTGAAAAGATATTCCCCCTTTGGGAGGGGTTGGTTCTATGGGATGTGGGGGGTCCCATCTTCAGCTATCCCATGTTAGTGGTGAGAGAAGAAAATAATCATCACAGAGACTCAACCTCAGTGGATAGTTGGGTTGTGGTGTCACAATGTATCGATTGGGGTGGTGGGGTAGGTGTAGCAACACTTGCCACCACCTCCAGAGGCAGACATGTGGAAGATTGGTATTCTAGAAAGTGGGCATACTGTAGTTTTTTTCTCTACCCAATGAGTGTACTCTAGGTTTGGAGGATTTTGATGAGGAGTGGGATAGACATACCAGGGCACTACATTCATCATAAGGGTGCCTATTGAAAAATCGGGTTCATATCCTCCTCAGTAGGTTGTTCCCCAAAGCAACATGTTATAAGGTAAGCCCTAACCAATAACACTGGGAGCTTTACTCAAGTTTTGAGATAGCTAAAGGGCAAGGTTTTAAACCTTAGCCAGGTATCCCTATGATTGGCAGCTATTCTCCAAAGAAGGGTAGTGACAAATAGGTCCAAGGAATTAAGGTACATTTGGATAGTTACATCAGTAGATGGGATGAAGGGTCCCATACACCACTTCAAGGCTCTCTAGAACCGATGATTAAAGGTTGCTAGGGGTTCATTGGGATCCTTTTGAATAGAAATAAACTGACTGTGAGAACAGTCCAGGTCCATGTGGACCCAGAATGCCATTAGAATGACAACCTCCATATCTTGCCAACTATTGATGTAGTTGGTGGGTAAGTTCAAGTATGAGTTCAACTCACTTTCTCTGAGAGACAACCATAAAATTTTGGTGACCACATCCTCATGTTGGATGCGGTGTCGATTCATAGCATCTTTATAGGCCTATAGATGTTCTTTAGTGGTTCAAGGGCCTAGGTGTTCATACTTGGGATAGATCTTCTATCGATGTGGAGGAAGATCATTGACGGCATTGGGGTACTATCACATGGGAAACCTAGTGTTGTTGAAGTGTGTCGCCATTGGAATGTTAAGGTTGATATTGAGATTGGTCTCTGGGATGGGTTGGTTAACCTGAATATTCTAAGGGGATACAAACCCTCTAGGTGGGAGATGGAAAGGATAGTTCTTCTAGTAGGTCTTCTTCACTCGAATGGGAGGTATGAGTTCTGCAAACTCTCCTAGGTTAGGCGTTGGGGTGCCAGCAAGAAGTTGATTCCACGTTTTGGGCAAAAAGTGGAAGTGTTTTCCCTGATTTTCAAGTTGTCTGTCAATTGATGTCAAAATTTGAGGCACTTAGAGATTGAATATCAAAAAAATCCACTAATAGAAAATGTAGTGCTC
>MU225686.1:1808404-1827523 GCA_018584345.1 Thuja plicata | reverse complement strand
CGTTGGCAATTTTTGTCTTGTCCTAAGGAAATGAGATATGGTAAGTTAGTTTTTTATATCTTTCCCTAGGGTAGTAAGCCCTAGTTGTGTAAACCATTTAGGTACTATTAATATGAACATTGTAATTAAAGGCATTCATTTAGTGATTTATATTCTCACCATAGTTTTTCCTAGCCATCTATTTTCCACGTATATTTGGTGTTCTTGTGTTAATGTTTCTTTATGTATCATGATTTCATTGAAATAAATGGCTTATGGTAAATTTAAGTACATTGAGATCTCTTTAAAAGTTAATATTTCTATTTGGACCTATTTAGCCCCTCCTCTTAGTATCTTTGTGTGTTCAACACCCTTCTCCCATGCCTTTTATATATGAATTTCCTTCTTATTTTTATCTTCATCATGGGAGAGTCACAACCTTTTTTTATTACAACCATTAAATAGATTCACAAGCCTTCATCATTTATTATCTTTACACAAGAGTCAGAATCTTTGAAGAAATTATTTTTCCATTAGTATACAAAAGTAAAATAATTTATGAACCTTCGACACACCTAAACAAAAAGACAAAATTTTAGAGATCACTGAAAGTACAGATATTAGAGAACATCGAATGTCTTAAGTTCAAGAGACACCCGACAGATAAAGTGGAACCTGACAGGAGGAAACCGACAAAGGAACCCAATGAGAAGATGTAGTGCAAACTGAGAGAACATGCATAGTGTAAACTAAAAGAACAAAAAAATGCAACCTAAAAGATAGTCAAACTGATTTCAGAGCAAACTGAGCATCAGACATCGAAAGTCAGTTACATCTTGAAAAATGTGGATCTGACTTCCACATCAGATAAAACATTCATATTATATTTAAAGAATTTTTTTTTGTTTTTAAAACCATTACTTAAGGGACAGGAAATATTATTGTAATTTTTTAATTAGTCTAACTGATTGAAAACACATTGATCAGGAGATCAAGGTAAAGTTGTAAACCTGTGATCATAGAGTTAAGTTTATTTTATGAGAAACTTAATTAGGTCAATATATCTTATAAATAGATGTTGTAATCATTCTAAATAAACGAGAAGAGTATTAATGTATCCAACAAGGTCATCTATGGATCAGACTAAAAGTTTCAAGAGCCAGAACAACAAAAGATGAAATTGGTTATCAAGAACCAAGAATAGAGGCTACCGAGCAATAGAGTTATTATTCAATCACAATAGGTGATACATATATACATGTAATCTTGAATGGATCTATAATCAAATATAGTAGATTGCATACACTTAGGTCAAATGAGTAATTTTCTAACATTCTAACAAGTGAAGGAAAAGTAAAAATCCTTTCAAGGAAGGTGGATTTAATAATCCTATTGTAAATCTCTTAACCGAGTGGACACTAAATAGTGGTGCTAAAGATCTTAATAGAGTGGATTTTAACAGGTCTCCACAGATACTCCTATCAGGGTAGATCTTCAGAAGTGATCAAATTGTAAGCCTTAACCAGCTCCTTCCAATCAGTAGATAGTCAAGATTTTGTGGGTGCCATCCCCACTGCAGTTTTTACATTCTTACAGAGGTTTTTTGCGATATCATATCATGTATTATGAGTCAATTACTTTCATGAATGTTTCGATGAATGTTTACATGTTTGATTAAGTTAAAGAATTGATATGTCTTACACAAAGATAGCATAGAACAAATGGTTGGATGAAAAATTGATTACATAAAGGTTAAAGGATAAAAGGGTAAAGGCACAATAATTTGCCACCCTTTTACAAAGGAAAAGGTTAACAACACCAAAAATGTAAAACTTCAAGGGCATAAAATTCACATTTATGTTAAGAATTTAAAGATGATGTAAACTGAAGAAATGTATAAAATAGGATGAATTATAAGCCAATAATTTTTTTTAAAAAAATTAAACCAAAATTAATATCTTTTTTGAATTTTTTATGTCTATTTTTCATTTCCTAAAAAATATTGTAAATCAAAGAGTTTAGTTCCCGCCAAATCATTATAAGTAAAACATTGTTTTTTCCTCTAGTTTTAGAATATGTTTTAGATGACATGTATAGCTAGTGCAAAAATAAATAAATAAGTGTTTTTGATCTATAGTTTTACTGTATAAGTTATCAAAGTCAAACTTACTTGAAATCAACAGTTTTTGTCTCCTGCCACTTTTCCCCTATCAAAACTATACCAAAAGCAAAATAAAATACATTTTATTGAAGAGGAATCTCTTGTCTAGTGTTTTCTATGATTTTAATTTTTTTTGAATTGATTTATCATTTTTTCTTATATTTTTTGAATCAAGGACTGCTTGACTATTTTTTATTTAAAAAAGCAGCTAAGACTAGGGGATAACTCCAATATAAAACCAACATGAGGAGTGCCGATAACCAGAAAATCACCCACAACAAACCCTCAGCCTATGCCAATTTTGAAAACCAAAAAATAAGAAAAAAAATCAATAGGCCCCAACTCCAACACAGAGCTGGTAACCAGCCTGGAAGTCCTAACAGGCCCCAACCTCACCATGAGGTTGGTAACTAGCCTGTGGTAGTGATTAATAGTAGAGTTAATATTAATAGTAACAAACAATAGATAACAGTAATTAAAATTAAAAACCAGTCTGGTAGTCTTCACAGGCCCCAACCTCACGATGAGGTTGGTAACCAGCCTGTGGTAGTAATTAATAGTAGAGTTATCATTAACAGCAAAAAACAATAGATAGCATAAACTAGAAATAATATGAAGATCAAACAGGCCAACATCACCCAACCAGAGAGTCCAGTAAAAAAGGTTAACCATAGAAAAAAGGGGGGCTAATTGGGGTTACCTTCCCCATCTTTTAATAGGAGCTTCAGCCAATTGTTCGCAAGGAACTGGTACATTTTTTCCTCCTTACACTCACCTCCCAGGTTCATTTTCTCCATGTGAAGGAGTTGGAGTGTGGTGGCAGCTGCATGCATTACCTTTACTGCAAAATCTACAATCATGTTGAAGCTTTCCCTGAGATTATTGATTTCTGCTCTCATTTCCTTTATCTCCACCTTGGGGTCAGACAACAACTCCTGAGGACCAGAATTTCCAATGCGGGTGTCACTCACAGCATCAGGGAGTTTATCTTCTATTTTTTTAGGGTCCTCCAGGGTAATGTTTATAACCACCTGAGGGCTAGGGGACTGTGGGGTTAGGAGCACAGAGTCCAGTTTATTCTCCTCAAAGATTTTTTCCTAGGAGAGGTCATAGGCGGGAAGACCAAAACTGGCTGAGACTTGAGAGTCATGGATTTTCACAGACACCTCCACAACAGGGCTTTGCTTCTTTTTTTCCTTATCCTTCTCCTCAACCGTAATTTTCTTACCCACTTTAGAATTCCCCCTAGTTGCCTGCTTGATATCTTCTTCCTCCTCCAAATCTTCTTCCTCTTCTTCCTCTTTAGTACACCTCTTTCTCACCGCTTTTTTAGTTTTTCTGACTAGTCTGTTAGATATTCATCTATTGTTGTTCTCCTCCTCCACACCTTCAAAATCAATGGTGATTTGGTCACCGTCGACTGAGCTCTATTTATTTTTCTTGGAGACCAGGTTTTGGAGGAAGTCATGGGGTTGGATAACATGACTTGAAGCTCATTAGGGTTCATTGAGTGCTCTATGGGGATAAGTAGAGAAATAGTCCTAAGCAGGCATAGGGATAAATGGAAATTGTAAAGGCATAGCATTAAGCCCTAATGGAGGATGCAATAATTCTAGCTAGATTTCATTTTTTCTCTAACATCCAGAATAGATGCTTCCATAGAATGGAGTAGAAAAAAGGGAAAGGATATGGAATTGTTGTACCTAAACTGGTTGAGGAGAGGGAAATGGTAGTTGTAACAGGTGCTAAAGTGGCCTTCCAGAGTGATGTACTTCATCAAGATGAGGCACATTTCATCCCAAGGTTCGGGTAGTGATAATCTGTTGAATCCTCCCCTAAAACATTCAGGAATCTCCACTTTTTTAAAGAACCATTTCATATGGGTGTCATCACGGCTTTTGGTGATCTTCTTCCATTTTTTCCCCTCTATGGAGAGGCCTTTGGCTTGTGTGATAACCTCCTCATTAATTTCAAATTTTATTCCATTAATTATTACATTACACTCATCCCAAGTTTTCACCAATTGAAGCGAGACAAGTTCATCACTGCCGCCCATAGCCTTCATGAATGGGAAGAAATTGCCCTCCTTGAGGTAGTTGAGAACAAAAAAAAATTTTATTAAGTCATCCTCGATCCTAGTGGGTTCCACCCGCACCATATCTCCACCCATCTCCGAGCTGTATTCAGGCAAGTCTTCCTCCTTAGTCTTAACTGACATCCCACCTTTCCTTCCTTTTTTCAGCACAACCATAACCAGAGCAGAGCAATAAACCCAACAAATGTAGCACTTTTGTCTCCAACCAAAAAACTAGGTGGTAATAATGTCTGCCTTCTCACAGAGTTGGCCCGTACTATTCACATGGTTTGCCAATATGAGTGAATAAGCTTTGCATATCGAGAAATGATTTTTCCTTAAAGGCCATAAAGGCTTAATGTTGCAATTAATCACATCAGTCATTTCATTCTTTCCCTTGCGTATGTTTTTGATAGAAAAAGTAGCAAGAGGGTGCTAGCCCATGGAATAGAGGACTAGTAGCACATTAACAGCATATTAATGGAATGATTTTTCCTTAAAGGCCATAAAGGCTTGATGTTGCAATTAATCACATCAGTCATTTCATTATTTCCCTTGCGTGTGTTATGCTCCATGTCTTCTTTTAATTTGAAAAAGATCATACTCTTTCTAAAAATGGCATTGATAGCCCGTCTTTCAAGCTGGCTATAATTAATATGACTATATCCCGTATCTCTTATAAAATTTGAAATGATGTGGCACCTCATGAATTTTCCTGTCGAATTATTCGACCAATCAACATCAACCTTGTTAGACATTATTAAATTTGTTTTCTTTTTCCATAAGCTGAATAATATGCTTGGGTAGGGAGTTTAAGTTTCTCCAACATCTTAAGCTATCCACTGCAAGACCCATGGATGCTAGCATGTCTACCATCGCATTTCCTTCACTCTAAATGTACTAAAGGTTGAATTCATTGAACCTGGGGAGCAGTGAATAGATGTCATGCAGCACATTTGCCAAAATCCAGCTAGTAGTATAGTTCCCTTTAACGAGCTCAATAACAATTTTAGAATCACCTTCTATGATGAATCTTTTAATCTCTATATCAGATGCCACCTTTAGACCCCACAGGAGGGCAGACATCTCAGCAAAATTTTTAGATCCCTTTCGAAGGTGGACCGCATAGGCCAAGATAAGGTGACCATTATGATCTCTAAAAGTACCTCCTCCTGCAACAATGCCATTAGAGGCAGCCCCATCAAAGTTCAACTTAGTTATGTTTTCCTCTGGGGGTGACCATTTAGTGTTGAGTCTTGTTAAAATTTTGGAGTTGTCCATCACATAGAAGGAAGTGAGAAGAGCCCATTCCTTGGCTATCATACACTCTAGTCCCTTGGGGGTGTGGGGGGGATTTTCCAAGGACAGGTTTCTAGATTTTCCTTTAGCAGATTCAGAGTCAGTCACACTGTACCTTCAACATTACTATCTTCTCCTCTAAAAATCCTATTGTTTCATTCCTTCCATAGACCCCAGCAAACATGCGGGGGTAATATTCACCAAAGGATGTGAATGAGAGGATGCTCAGTAATTCGACCCTAGTTATTAATGAATTGGTCTAAGTGCTCCAAAAAGACCCAGTTCAGCTGCAGTTTGCTCATTATTTTTCCCCACACCTGAGAAGCATAAGGGAAGTGAATAAGAATATGATTTATAGACTTTGCCTACATTTTACAAAGAACACACCTATTGACCAGCTAAAGCCCCCATTTTTGGAGGTTGTCTAATGTAAGGATTTTTCTGTGAAGAGCAGTCCACCAAAAAAAATTAATTTTAGGGATGAGCTGGGGGAGCCATACCTTACCCCAACTCAACTCATCAGCTAGAGCCTTAATGTTAGCATGGTATGTAGATTTGACCGTGACCTCCCCTAATTTGTTGTGGCACCACACAGCCTTGTCAACAATTTGAGAGATGGGGATCCTGATCTCAACAATCATTTTCTCTAGTTCCATAATGTGGGTTGGGATATGCTCCTGGTCATGATAAGAATTAGCAAGGTTCTTCCATTTCATATCCTGAGAAATGTAGTCACTGACTTTGTCTCCAAAGTGAGAAGTCAAATGATCTCTGAGGAGACTAAGTTTATTTCTACTGAGAGGTTTATCTCCTACCCACCAATCCTCCCAGAAACTTATCTTCTTACCATCACCTACCACCTATTTTAAGCCTTAGAGGAGGGATCCTTTACTTTTCACCCTGAAATTCTAGAATTTAGATCCAGTGGGGTATTTTTGACCCATGGAGAATTGGTCATTTAAGTAGTATTTGGCCTTCAGAATCTTACACCAACCTGAGTTACCTTTAAAGAGTTGCCATCCAAGTTTGGTAATTAGTGCCTTGTTAAGATCTTTTATCTTTCTCACTCCCAGTCCTCCCACCTTCTTGGGTTGGAAAACTATTTCCCAGCTAATCAAGTTCATTTTAGACTTTTCCTCCATTCTGGACCAAAGGAATTTCCTTTGCATTTTTTTCAGTTTCTCTGCAGTTTTGTCATTGATTTTGAAAAGAGATAGAAAGTAAACCGGTATTCCTTGGAGGGCCACCACTAGAAGTTGGAGCATTCCTGCATTACTTAGGACCTTTCCTTTCCATCCTACTAATTTTTCCTATATTCTTTCAAGAATAGAGTTCCAGAAAGGTCAGAGACTTCCTTAACAGTGAGGCAGAGCCCGAGATAGGTGTCGAGAAGTATACCACCCTTACAACCAGTACATTCTATAATTTTCAATTGGGTTCTTTGTTTAGAATTAAAGAAGTAAATTTTGCTTTTACTGTAATTAATCACATGACCCGAGGCTTTCGCATAAACATCTAGCAAATCTTTCCATTCTCTCGCTTATTTGATGCAAGATTTCCCAAATAGAAATGTGTCATCCACAAATTGTTGGATGATTTTTGGAGGAAGAGTGGAGGCCGGTTTGAATCCAGCAATGTGGCCAGAGGCCTCCAGTCTCAACAAATTATGGGCCAGTACCTCAACCATAAGGAGGAACAAATAAGGGGATAGAGGGTCACCTTGGCACAAGCCCCTCTCTAGATTAAAGGACCCCCAAGGAGAACCATTTACCAAAACTACAAATTTAACAGTTTCAACTACCTCCTTGACAATTCTAATGAAATTTGCATTAAAGCCAAGCTTATTTAGAACCTCCTACAAGAATTTCCAAATCACCTTATCATACGCCTTAGAGATATCAAGTTTTAGTGCCATGCCATCATTATTACCTCTATCCATTGAGTGAATGATTTCATGGGTAGTGATAGCCACATCTAGGATTTGCCTTCCTAGGACAAACCCCTTCTCGTTGGGGTTGATAATTTTACCCAGGAGAGGTTTGATCCTATTTGTGATGATTTTTGAAAGGATTTTATAAACTGTGTCATAGAGGCTAATTGGCCAGAAATCACTTAGTTCCTTGGGGTCTTGGATTTTAGGTACTAGAACAATGTAAGCTTTATTAATACTCTTGAGGATTTTTCCAGTTCTAACAAAATCACGAGTAGCATGGATAATATCATATTTTATGATGTCCCATAAATGCTAGAAGAAAGATGAGGGAAAACCATCTAGCCCAGGATATTTAAAAGCCCCCATGGAGAAAATTGTCATTTTGACTTCCTCTTCAGAGACCTTGGATAGAAGCCAATCATTCTCTTCTCTAGAAATAATAGTCGGGATAGCCTCCAAAAGATGGGAGTTGTCAGAGTCAGCCCCCCTCTAAAGTGGGCTACTAAAAGTACCATGAAAGAAATTTGTCACATGATTACCCATTTCTTCTTCATCACTCATCACCACCCCACTGACAGCTAGTGATTTGATAGTATTTCTTCTCTTATGAATTGAAGCAAATCTATGGAAAAAAGCTGAGTTGTAGTCCCCTTCCTTGAGCCATTGGATGCAAGATCGTTGCTTCCAGAAGATTTCCTCCCTTTTGATGTTATCTTTCCATTTATTCCTCCATCTCTCTTCCTCAATATGAGCTTTTCCCATGGCCATTTCATTTTGGAGGAGTTTAAGTTTTTCCTCTATCTCTTTTTTGCATTGGAAAATGTCCCTGAACTTATTTTTTCTCCATCCGTGGGCTTCCTTTTTGATAATTTTAAGATTCTTAGCTATTCTAAACATAGCTGTACCTTTAATAGGCCTATTCCACCAGCTTATGCAGTCTTCAAATTTGTGGTGAGAATGCCACATGATCTCGTAGCAAAATGGTCAGGGTCCAGCACGGGCTTTCTCCACCCAGTCAAGAATTAGAGGAGAGTGATCAAACACAGTCCTTGGGAGGTGCGAGAGACCAATCAGAGGGGCAATATCCCACCCACTAGAAATCAACCATCTATCTAGCCTAACCTAAATAAGGTGCCTAGCTTTTCTATTGTTAGACTAGGTAAAACCCATACCTTGTAACTCAATATCAACCAAATCACTAATCCTCATGAAATCTGCTAGCTCTTGCATACTATTAGAATAATCTTGGGACCCTCCTAATTTTTTAGAGGGAAACAGGGGGAATTAAAATCCCCAGCACACATAAATAGGAATTCTTGGTTGACATCAATGAGGTTAGAGATTTCCCCCCAGAGTCTACCCCATTCTGTTCTAGATTTTGGGGCATAAATGTTGAACATATACCATGAGGAATTATTCCAAGTAAAAAATGCAGCAAGAAAGTTATGAGAAGAGCCCATAATTTTACCAGATAACTTACTAGGATTCCAGAGAGTAGCAACACCACTTGAAGCCCCATCAACTTCACTATATAGGAAGGCCACCCTAGGCAAAATTTTATCAACCAGCGATGCAAAAATACTATACTTCATTTTAACCTCGTGTATGAGGACCATATCAACTATCAGCTCCATAATATACTTCTTTAGTGTGAACTATTTTTGTAGGCTGTTCATGCCCCTTATGTTCCATGAGAGGAAATTCATCTTTTACCTTTTTTGAGAGTCTTCCAGGGTCAGTTGCCTTCCACTAGCAGTGGCCCTTGCTACTTCCTTAGCTCTGGTCACCTTGGCAGTCGGGCGGCCCACTTTGTTTTCACTTCCTACATCACCCTTCTTTTTTAATTCTAGTCCATCATCCATCTTCTTGCTTCTAGTTTTCTTTTTGGGTTTTGACCAATCGGGGACCAAGATCGATGGCGAGAGGGAGGATGATCTCATAATTTCCTCTTCAAAGTCTAAGCCACATTGCCAGATGGAAGAAGTTTCCCCCCAGAATTTTCCTGTCAGAGCACTTAAAGACACCTGAGTCTTGTTTTCCATGTTAGTATCATAACCATTTGGCTGTTAATGATAGTGTTGGAGATATCTGTTAATACTATGACCATTTCTCTAACTTTAGGGGCCATGCCCATCGCCACTGCAGAGTTCACTCTAAGAATCTCACCTTCTTCTAATGCCTCCACCTTCTCAGCTTCTATGTTCCTTTCTAGCTCTTCCTTTATCTGCCCTTTTTCTCAGGCTTTAGTCTTCTTAGTCTCTGTGTTTTTTACAGACTCTTCTAACTCTAGTTCACAACCTTGGGAGGGGAATCAATCACTGGATGGATGAACAACCATTGTATTCACCATAGTCACAACAAACTCACCATTGTTAACCTCCGTGGTATTCACAGTAGTCACAGTAGACTCACCATTGTTAACCTTAGGCAACAGGCATGTGACAGGTTGTTCCTTTGGCCTAGCAGAGCTCTTGTAGTTAGTCACCACATGCCCATTTTTCCCACATTTTTGGCAATGTAGTGTGGCATTTTCATAAACAATGGCCTAGTTCCAGTTCCCCCACTTGGACTTAAGTAGTACAAAGTTGGGAAGTTGGTTATTCATCGTGACATTAACACAAAATCTAGCAAACACCAGGCGTGATTTTGATAGAGTAACCAAGTCAACAGTCACATAACTTTCAAAGGAGTTCCCTATCCATCTAAACACTTTATTATCCTAAAATTCCAGGGGGAGACTAGGAAGGCGGACCCAAACTGGAGCAACTTTTTGTAGATCAATTTTTAGGTTAAATCCAGGCTTCCATTTAACCATCAGAAGAGCATGCTTCCCATAGTACCATCTCCCTATAGAAACACTACTAAAATCTGCCTCAACATTAAATCTAAAGAGAAACAACCCCCCTGGCATAGCAAAAACTGACAGAGATCCTTTAACTTTCCATCTGGCCATACACCAGCTATGCACCATCTCTATGGTGGTCCTAAAGGCCACAAACCTCCCAACAAGGGCAAGGTGTAGGGCAGCAGATATGTCCTCCACCACTCCATCTGAGACATAAATTTTAGGACCGAATTCTCCCATTGAGAATTTAGGCATCTTAGGGGTGTCAGGAGTCTCAGATCCCAATACCACCATCTTCGATCCCCCCAATACAACAACATTATCCACCTTTACAGGCTTAAGAGGGGACCCCATGGTATCAGTTAAGGCAAGAAGCGACTCAACCATCTCAGAGGAGAAAGAGCCAACCCCTACCAAAGGGGGTTCAAAATCATCTCTCCCTGCAAGGACCAAGAATAGGTTTGGAGATTCACCTCCTAGCTCCCCCAACGGAGCATGGGATGAGTCAGAAACAAGCATTCAAAATCGACGCAGAACCCAACATTCAAACGAGCAGGAATCAGTTGAAGTTACAGACCATTAAAAATTGTTATAGGGTCCAATATATTGTGTATCTTTGTTTCAAACATAGGAATAAAATATCATTGACTGTTAAAATACCTACTAAAATATCTTTGTTCCAATATGTTAACTGTTAAAATACCTACTTTCAATATTTTTTAATTAAAATAGACTATGTCTAGTTAAAATACTATAAAATCTATATGAGGATATTCTTGACTCTGATCTCTACAAAATGTTATTTTTGTATTTTTTTTTAAATATCGTTAAAAAGACTAGGAGTTATTGAAACGTCACTTTTTCTGAAATAATTTTGTTTATATGGTAATTGGACTCAAAGTGGTATAAAACATACATTTAATAGACATTTACAATTGGAAAAGTTAAAGAACTTATCTAACTTAGCTAGAATGAATCTAGCTAGACTATATGTTTGACCAAAATTAAATTTTAGTTAGAAATACTAAAATTCAGCTGTGCTGATAAGTTAGCCTAAAAACTGACAAATTATTGTGCTTTTACCCAAAAGAGATAAAAAATTTAGAGGTACTGATTCACCCCTTCCCTCTTAGTACACACTTCCCATTATTTTCAAAAATTGGTATCAAAGCTAGAACTCTTATTTCAAAAAGCTTAAATACTTAAGAGAAAAGATCATACAATGAAGAAGTATAGACTTGACAAAAGTATTGAGAATCAGAAGCTAGAAATTTTGATCTTATATGAGTAGTATAAAGAAGCTAGACTCAAGATGAGACAACTTTTAGATGAAATAAATATTATTGTATCTCGCTGTGATGAGACAGATTACCAAGAAGAAGAGATACCAGATCTATTTGAATTTTGAGGATCTACTACAAGCAAAGCATCAGATACATCAGAAGAAAGAATCACAAGCTTAAATAAAATCAATCAACATCTAAATGGACAAGTAAAATCTCTGCAAATTGGTGAAGAGACACATATGGTAAGAATGATTGGCTAGACAAGCTGAGCAAGACAGAACACTTGCTATTGATGATAGAAGAAAGATTACATAAAAGCTACAAGAAAAAGAATCTGAAATAAAGAGAATTACATAACATCACCATGAGATTACAAATCAGATTATTCTTATGAGTCAAGAGGCAAACAAAATGAATGTTGAACTTGTTGAAAGAATAGAAGCTATCAACGAGCTAAGGGAAGAAAATGAAAATCTGAAACAAGAACTCAGAATTTAGCAGCAACATAATGAGATAATCAAAAGAGCTAAAGAAAGAAATAAAAGAATAGATGATTTTATTGATAGACAAAGGAGAGCCAACAAAAACACCAGACTATGCTATACCAAGAATGAAGAATCACCTAATCAAGCTGATCCAAAGAATGTCTATGCAAATATGAGACCAAGAAAGTTGACATGCAATCACCATGGAAAGAAAGGCCACACATCAAACATATGCAAAAGAAAAATGAAAGGTATTCCTAAATCTACATCTTCATTCATAGGATTCTATTATAAATGTATCAAGAAAGGAAATAAAGAATATGAATGTAATTCTTAGATGAAACAACCAAAGAAGGAAGCCTAAATGGACAAATATTGTCCTACTTGCAAATTGCATGGGCACACTACTCTTTAATTCTTGAAGAAGAAAAAGAAAGCATGGAAGCCTAAAGGTTAAGAATCTTCCTATCAACCAAATAGAGTTGGTAACCAGTATGTATGGGATTACAACACTTGGAAAAATTGTACAACATGTGGAAGATTTGGTCACACTACTGCAAATTGTATGATACAATGGACAAGAAAGTGTCAACGCTGAACTAACACCCAAATGACATGTTTACACTGTCATAAAGTCGGTCATCTCAAGAAGGATTGCAAAGAATGAATGACAGAGATCAGCACCTTAAAAAATGGAAACACCATTGAAGACATAAGGAAGATGAGAAACGAAATGTGGAGGAAAGCCACAAATATTAATGAAGATGAACCGAGCAATGAAAGTGGTGACACCCTATCCAATAGATCTGGTGACATCACCACCCCCACTTAAAAAAGAATAAGTAAGTATGGAACTGCATTACACCAAGTTATATTTTGCATCAATTACAATCATACATATTTATAATACCAAATTAGCATGATTATAGATGTACTATGGTGTTACTTGTTAAAATTTGTGAAAAATATTTCATCACCTAATACATACCAAAAAGCATCGGTATACACTCAAAGCTAAATTGTCTGCAGTTACCAAAAATTGTCAGTTAACATGAAAAAGTAAAAGTTTCTAGTGTAAACTAAGATCTGTCGGTAACCATATGAGATGACAAAGTTATCTTCATGATACACCAAAACCTATTGGTGAAAGTAACAAGTTAGATGAGTGCCCTAAAGCATCACATGGTCACTGAGAGAAAATTTAGTGTCTTAAGGGATGAATCCATCTTCAGACACCGAGGAGTGGTTTAGCATTAATGACTTGACCTAGGGCAAAGTCTATAAATAGATGATGGAAGATTTTTATTTCTCACCTGTAATTTGAGAAAAGCAACTAGAGCAAAAATAGAGCTAGAAGCGACAACATTGTAGAGTGACTCCAACCCATTACAAAGAACTCCAATTAGATCAGTTACAACTATAGAAGTTGAAGTATGTACTAAGCATAACTAAGAACTCTATTGATCTATTATGGAAAGCCCTAAATTTCAAAAACAATGGCCATGACCCAAAGTCTGCTAAGCTAAAGAGTATCAAGAAGGATCAGGTCAAACTAGTTAAGAAATCTTCCTTTATAGTACCACTTTACAAAATATGTCCTGAGGTTACATCACAACCTGACAATACTAGAGTATTCTCATGAATCCCAGCTATGATTTTGCTCATCGAAGACATGTGAGCATACATACAATGCAAGATTACAAAAATTAGTGACCTAGAGGTTGAACGCGCTTTCAAGAAGCTATGCAAAGATGATGGAGTTGTTAAAGATAAGCACAAGCACATTGAAGTGAAAGGGCTCACAAATGGCCTATGGCTCAAAAAATAGTTTATAACTGAGTGGATTCAATTAGTATTGAGTAGAATTCACAATCATAAGATATGGTTGGATGAGCGTAAAATGATAACATGAGATGTTATTCATGTAGTCACTGGTTATCCTATAACTGATAAGGTAAAGGCATTAAAGCAGCCACCCAAGGCTTAAATTGAGAAGAATACATGAGCTACATGGGATGGAAGAGGACTAAGCGTATCCACCATAAGCGATGTGGAAATGAAATTTGGAGCATTTATCCTAGGATACAAGTTATTTCAAGCTGGAAGGATGAATAACATAGCATCCAAAGTAGTGGATACAACAATTAAGATTGTAAAGAAAGGAGCTCAACTGGATCTATTAGAACTTCTACTCAAGAAGCTAGAAGAGAACCTAAAGACAATCAGAAATGCAAAGAAAAATTCATGTAAGTTTGGTTCACTTACCATGTGCATATTATTTTACTTCCAAGAATCCTTTCCATCAATAGATGTAAAATGGGATACAATAAGACCAGTCACCATACAGATCAGTGTGTTTATAAAATCACTGGGAGAAAATTTTGAGTCAGTTATGGATGAGCACTTTATTGGATTCAAGGAAAGAATGCAAGAAAGAGTAAGGATCCCCAAGAAATCAATTGAGAAATTCAAGAATGATATATGTTTCATGGTAGACACAGATTTCACATATATCAAACCTATTGTACCAAGGACAACATGGCTATAACCACTTGACTATGAAGTGAACATAGATCAACAAACTAATACAATTGATGCATTGATAAATGAGCCCATAGAAAAAACACAACCCAAGTTTGGAACCTATGAAGAAGCCAAAGATAGAATCAAAACTGGCTTAATTGTTAAGAAGATAGATAGGAAAAAAGGATAAAATGGTCAAGAACTTGAAGAAAAGGTTGTCAATTACAGAAGAAGAAACTAAATAGAAAGAAGAAACTGAGGGACAGTTACCCATTGGTGAAACTAAAAAGGAAAGTGACTCTGAGTCTACAAAGTCAAATACTCCATTACCTACACTAGCTAAGAGGCCTATAAATCCAGTTTCTACAAGGACAAGAAGTCAAAGAACTAAGGACACAATTCCTTCACCATTAAAGAAAGGTCAAGTAAAGACCTAGAAGAGGAAATCTCCAACACAGATTAGAGGGCCAAAAAAAAGAAGAAGGCTCATTAGAACTAAGGAGGACATTAAGGACACAGAACATGATGAAGGTGTTGAAGAGGAAAAGAACAAGATACCTAAAACAATTGATGAGGTATGTGCCTCAATTATCAAAATAGGTTCAGTAAATAATAGGGAGGTCAAGAAATGGTTAACATTGGATCCCTTAGATGAAAATAAGATTGAGGAGGTAATCATTGAAATAATGTGAATATTCAAATACCTCCCAATATAACTGGCAGAAAAAATGCCCAAAGAACTTCAAGATAGGCTATCGGTGAGATGGACATTTGCCTTGCACTCAAAGAAAAAAATTAGGGAAAGAGCACTAGTATCACTCATGCCTCCTAAATAAAAAATGGAGGAGATCAAAGAAAAGATGAAGGCTCATTCCAAAAGGTTCTCACCGAAGATGAGAGCCTAGCAAGTGCTTAAAGGACATCGACTAGACTTAGACAAAAAGTGTGAAGTCGAATGGAGGAAAATACTTGATATTCCTGAAAAGGGTACAAGTCCTGAGCCACAAAGAGCTCTTAATGAGAATCAAGAGTCCAAGGATGATCAGGCTACTGAGAGCACCAAACCAATTATCATCACTGATGTAGAATTGGATAAAGAGTAAATGGACACCACAGGCAACAAGGATATGGATGTTGGAGATGAGATATGGCCAGACCCTACTATGGACAATGTTGTGGATAATACAATCATTAACATCACCGATGACCCTGTAAATGAAATTGAAGAAGATAAAGATGTCACTATTTCCAAGGACTAGACTGAAGAAAATGACACTACAATTGATGTTGCATAGGTGAACATATCAGGAAACATGTCAATATTGATGGAAGCCCTCAAAATGCTCCAAGAAAAGGATAAATCACCTACCAAAGATGAAAGCATACCCAAAGACAAGGGTGATGCAAAACAAAAAGATGCATCTAAAGAAGAAAAAGATGCATCTAAAGAACCAAAAGATACTACTCATGCATAGCAAGACAAATCTACTGATCAAAAAAATGAAGAAGAGAAGCAAGCAAAAGATGGAGAGAAGAAAGAGAAAAGTGAAGAAGAGAAGAAAGATGATACACCAAAGAATATAAAAGAAAAATATGCAGATTCACCCAAGGTTAATTAGGAGACATCTTCACCTAACCGATAGGTTGACACCAAGAAGAAGGAAAAATAAAATTCATCTACCAAGCCTTCGGTGAGCACTTAAGAGTAGACAATTGAACTAGCACTAGTATTTCACACATTTGCATCCACACAAATCTCAAAGAAGAAGAAAAATAAAAAGAATCCAGTCACTTTGGATGAAATTATTGAGATTCCAGTATGTGATCCTAGAACAGTGGATCGACCTGAACTAAAAAAGAATGCAAGACTTTGTGAGAGAAAATCTATCAAAGATAAGCTTAGAAAGGCTACAAAAGAAACAAGGTAATCAAAACTACAAAAGACATACTACAATAGATAGTACCTGACTGATAAGGCCAAATTATTGCCTTTATTTTTTTTTAATTTTAAATACTCTGTTCTAGTTTTTGACAAAACATTTGAGAGCCTAGCCAGTCAAAACTTGTGATAAAGTCCAGATAGAACTGATAAACCATGGGTAGATGTTTGTGACATATTTTTCTAATATTATACATATAGTGCAGTATTTCATAAAAACCATCAGAATATATGTTCTAATATCTAGATATTTAATTTGATTAAGCTTGTTGCATGAATATTTCCACATCATAACTAACTTGACAATAGAGAAAGCGGTTGGAGAGTGGTCGACAGTATTCAAGGAAGACTGTTGAGGACCAGCTACGGCGGAGTGAACATTACAGCACCAAGAAACATGGCTGCTAAAATGGAGCCATTATTCTAGGACATGGGCATGTAGTGTTCCTATATTCCCTCTGCACTTTATTATATTGAATTGGTCGCTCGAGCTTCATTACCCACACCGCGGGCTGTTGCATTTCCATCTTCTTCCCTGACATGTTTTTAGCAAGATAGTTTCTTTTTTGCTTTGTAATAAGTGTTTGATCCTCTATATATAGGGGTTGGACTGATAGTTTGAAGTTAGAAAATTAGAGAAAGAAGTTTTTGGAAGAAAATTGTTGTATCTTACAACAATCTATTTCAAGTTCCATGTCTTGTTTATATGTAATGAGTTTTTGAAATACAATGAAGTAGTTCCTTGTTTACATTCTTGGGAGGTGGATTAGGTTAGAATAGAATAGATTTCATTTGTAACATTTCTAGCATTTCCAACATTTCCAATATTTTAGATAGAAGTTACAATTTCTTCCTGCAGCATCGTACCTTGTGAGTGTTTTTACAGCATCTGCAAGAATAGTTATAACGGATGTTCTAGGCTGAAAGTATAGGTTTAAGTAGAGTTGCAATTTCTAGCATTCATTCCAATATGGATATAAATGTATTCTTTTCCTACAGCACTAGTGTAGGTTTCTTTTATGCATTTTTACCTTCGTGCAGCATAAGCAGAATGACTCCTTAAGGAACCTAGTGCACATATCGTGTCGACCATTTCAAGTATACGTTCTTGGGTTGAAAATTTAAATGCACTTAATAACAGGAGAAGTAGTCCTTAGATTGAATAAACCATTCCTAAGAAAGGCCTTGAGCATGATTATTACACACCTATTGTGAGGCCTTTCATTTTTGGCATCACTTCCAGGGATGGTGTCAAGCTAGGAACATTTTTGTGTCATTTTTCATTTCTGGATTAGTTTTTAGATTTGTATCCCTAAAAATTGCTTCACAAGTGTGAAGAATTCAATTGCATGCATCAAAGAGAAAGGTGACAAGATGAATATGGCAGATTTCTCCCAGCAGAGTCTGCTAATTTGAACGAGGAAGTTGAAGAAGTTGAGTTACCCTTTGAAGATGCAAGCCCCAATTTTTCTGCAGCATCTTCCTCTAGAGCAGAACCACTTGATATAAGCGGCTTCCGACCTTTTGCATAAATCTTGGCTAGCTTTCTAGATAATTCCAGACCAAATCCACCTATTGTTAATAATCCAGTAACTAATGCTCCTTCCCAGTAGCAACCCCATAATCAAATACCTCCAGTAATGGCATACCCTACTTTCCCATTTCCTCTCCCAAGCCTTATAAAAAATGTTAATCTCAAAAATATACCCACAACTGCTCTTCCAAAGTTTTATGGTCTTATAACAGAGGATCCTAACACTTTCTTGTTGGAGTTTGACATACTCTGTTGAAGCTTTGACTATAATACCAATGCCCATAAGCTCAAGTTGTTTCCTGCAACACTGAAAGAGTTAGCCTTATGATGGTACATGGGCTTAGAAGCCAATGTAGCAGGTACCTGGGATGAGATGCATATGTTGTTTCTATAGAAATATAAATATTATTGCAAAGGCGGTGACCCAAAAGGAGATGATATCTTTAGGATGTCTCAAAAGGAAGACAAAACATTGGAGGATTATGTTTCACATTTTTTGTACACAATGCAGAAGAATCCCCAGCATGTACTGGTAGAGGATTCACAAAAACTAGTCTTCTTGAGAGGGGTAAATGACAAATATCTAGAAGCATTAGACTTGATGGCTGGTGGAGATATATCCCAATCCTCTTGGGATGACCTCAAGAAAATCTATCTCAACTACTCAAGTTCAACTGTGAAGAAAGGCAGAGGGTGTCGACCTACAGTCACAAAAGGGATTGGTTCAGGCATTTCAAAGATGGAGATATCTAATTTGCTCATAGATTTCAAGCAAGATATTATAAAGGATGTAGCTACACATCTTAACATAATGACTGCCAAGAAGAAGCATGCAAAAGCTGAATCACAATTGGCTGAGTACTATCCACACTACCGCAAATAGAAGAAAGACAGTGGATGTAAGCTGGTAGCAAACCTAGAAAATCAACATTTACCAACTGACTACATGAAGATAGAAGGAGACAATGACCAAGTGTTCTTCATTGCTCAATGTTGACCATGGGCTTCATGACAAGGTATGCCACAAGATCCTCTACAATTTTCAAATTTTAACAATAATC
>MU225686.1:1788932-1808354 GCA_018584345.1 Thuja plicata | reverse complement strand
GGCTTCATGACAAGGTATGCCACAAGATCCTCTACAATTTTCAAATTTTAACAATAATCAGTGGTAAAACCAAAATTATCAAAACACCCCTCAGTACTCTCAACCTCAGTGGCCAAACCAGCAAAATACCCAGTGGCCAAACCAGTAGAATAACCAATGGCCTAACCTGAAAAATAACTAATGGAAAAACCTACAAAATAATCAGTGTCCAAATTAGAAAAATAACCAATGGAAAAACCCACAAAATAATCAGTGGCCAAATCAGCAAAATAACCAATGGCAAAATTAGCAAAATAACCAGTGGCCTAATCAGCAGAATCAATGGCAACCACCACAAGGAAATTGGCAGCAAACTAATCAATGGAGGGGGCCTCCACAGTGGCCTAACTAAATTTTTGGCTATCCACAATTACCACCTCAAGTGCAACCACCTGCAATAATGCCACCTCCTACAACAACTAATGCTAATCCAAAGCCAACCCAATTGCCTACTCAACCATAGTCAAATCCAAACAACAAACAACAACAATAACAAATGTACACTACTAACACTCAGCAGTGCCCTACTTATTCATTAGAGATAGCTGATATCCATTTGAGGTTTGGTACCACACTGCCTACACCTGAATATCCTATTATCACGGAAGTTGCTGACACTCCTGCAACACTACTTCCAGAAGCCACACTGCCAAATACAAGCCAGCCAACTGATATACCTAGCAGAACTACTGTCCACACTTCAAATCCACCCTTTCCACATAGGATAAACAAAGAAAAACCTATACCCCAAGAGGAAAAAACATTTGATATTATTGAGCAGCTGAAAAATATGAACATTCAAATCCCTCTGTTCCAAGCTATCAAAGATATACCTCTTTATGGAAAGGCTATTAGGGAAGCATGCCTTAAGAAGCTAGGATGGAAGAAGAAAGACCCTCAAATAGTACATGTTGTAGGGAAATTAGTAGATATCATGTTAGGAAAGGTGGTAATACCAAAGTATTCAAATCTTGGCAGTCCAGTAGTTGACCTGATAATAAATGGACAAACTGTGAAAAATGCTCTCGTTGAATTGGGAGCAACAATAAATGTGATGAATAAAGATACAATGCATAGGCTAAGCATAGAAGGATTAAGAACAACAGCCATAGTATTACAACTTTCTGATAGTTCAACTGTTACTCCAGAGGGTCTCATAGAAGATGTGATAGTAACCTTAGATTCATGGGAGTATCCTGCTGATTTTCTTATCCTATCACCTAAAGTAAACTTTGCTCGCTATCATGTAATCTTGGGAAGACCCTGGTTAGCCACCACTGATGCCAAAATTAATTGCAGATTAGGTAGTATGACAATTTCAAATGGTCAAGCCATAAGGAAGCTAGCCCTATATCCTCCTGCCCAACCCTAGCCAAACTTGGGAGAACCTATTTGGCCAGACTTAGGAGATGAGGAGGAAGAGCTGAATTCAGTATCCCAGCTCATGATGTTACATAGGTAATCTTTTCTAAAGATGCAAGAGGACAATGTTTTGATACAAAGCATTATTACCAATGAATATATTATGGCCAAAGATGTTTTAGAAAGTTCTATTTTATAGCTATGTACCTATGAGGACTGTATGTCTCCTGCAAACCCTAAAATGATTGATCAATTACTAACAAGTGAAATAGAAAAATTCCAGTGTCCGAAGTGTTAATGGCAGAGCTAACAACAATAGTGGAACTATCCTCTGGTCATAACCTGCATGTAAACAACAAGCTGTCCCAATCATAGTTGGCATTGTTAACCAAGCTCCTCAGTCAGCATGAAAAAGCATTTGCATGGGATTATGGAGATATGAAGGGACTCAACCCAAAAATCTACAGCCACAGAATCTACATCAATGATGGAAGCTTTCCACTTCGTCAACCACAGAGGAGAATAAATCCAGCACTAAGAGAAATAGTTAAAATTGAGTTGCAGAAGTTGGTTGATGCTAGATTCATCTATCCAATCTCTGATAGTAAGTGGGTATCACCATTGGTAATAGTACCTAGGAAAGGAGGTAAGTGGTGGATATGTGTGGATTATAGATAATTAAATAATACTACAAAGACGGACCACTTTCCTTTACCTTTTATTGACCAAGACTTGGATAATTTGGCTGGAAAGAAATATGTTTCCTTTCTGGATGGATACAGTGGTTACAATCAGATAAGCATTGCCCCCGAAGATCAAGAAAAGACCATGTTGACATGCCCTTGGGGCACATATGCCTATTCAGTATTACCATTTGGATTATGCAATGCACCTGCTACCTTTTAGAGAGCTGTGATAAGCATCTTTGCTGATATATCCCATGATTGCATGGAAATCTACATGGATGACTTCACTACATTCGGTGTCACATTTGAGGAAGATCTGAAGAACTTGGAGAAAGTAATAATAAAATTTGAGGAACATAACCTGTCTCTCATTAGTGAAAAGTGCTTTTTGACGATGTAGGAAAGAGTGGTGTTGGGACATTTTATCTCCGAAGCTGGAATCTAGGTAGACCCTATGAAGATAGAGGTAATTCTCACACTCCCTATTCCTACTAAGAAAAAAGAAGTCAAATCTTTCCTAGGTCACGCTAGCTATTATAGGAGGTTTATCCAGAACTTTAGTTAAATAGCTAGTCCTCTATACAACTTACTTACCAAAGAAGCTGAATTTTCTTCAACAAAAGAATGTGATGAATCCTTCCTATAGCTCAAGTCACTTTTGACAACTGCACCGGTACTTAGGGGTCCTGACTAGACTTTTCCATTTCACATTCATATAGATGCTTCAGACTATGCCGTAGGTGCTGTCTTAGGAAAAAAGACTAAAAACCTTGAAAATGCAATCTATTATATCAGTAAGAGTCTACATGGACCAGAGTTAAACTATACAGTGACTGAAAAAGAATTGCTAGTAGTAGTTTATGCTTTGAACAAATTCCACCATTATGTGACTGGTTATCCTATCTTTGTTCATACTGACCATGCAGCAATTGAGTATCTCTTGAACAAACCTGCCATCACAGGTAGGTTAGTAAGATGGCTCCTTCTTTTGCAGGAATTTGATATAAAAATCATTGAAAAGCCAGGGAAAGCAAATGTGGTAGCTGATAATCTATCTAGAATTCATCATGTTGAAGAAGATACCACTTTGATAGATGATGCATTTCTAAATGGACATTTATTTCATATTGCTATCTAGAATCCATGGTATGCAGATATAGCTAATTATCTAGTAGCTAACAAAATGCCAACACATTTCTCTTATAAGGATAAGAAGCTTCTTGTAGAGAAAAGCTTCCATTTCTCTTGGATTGATAACACATTATTTTACACTGGACCTGACCAAGTCATGAGGAGATGTGTGAGAGAAGATGAGACATATGACATTATTCATGCATGTCATAATGAACCATGTGGAGGGCACTTTGTAGTCAAAAGAATAGGACATAAGATTTTAACAACTAGCTACTACTGGCCTACACTTCACAAAGATGCAACAAGTTATACAAGGAAGTGTGACAAATGTCAAAGAATGGGCCGACCAACAAGATCAGATGAAATGCCCTTAAAACCATAGGTGGTGGTAAGACCATTTGATAAATGGGGCATGGACTTTATTGGCCCAATAGACCCTCCATCCAATGGGAATTCATACATTCTAGTGTGCACAGATTACCTAACCAAATGGGTCGAAGTCAGAGCAATGAAGCATGCCAGAGATCATAAAGTTGCTAAATTTCTATATGAAGAAATTTTTACTAGATATGGCATGCCAAGAGAACTTGTTACTGATTAAGGTACACAATTCACTTCCAATCTGGTAACAGAGCTCATAAAGGAATATAATATCAGACATCAGAAATCAAGCCCCTATCACCCCCAAGCCAATGGACAAGCAGAAGTAACAAATTGTGAAATAGAAGCAATCTTAACAAAGAGAGTTCATTTGCATCACTAAGAATGGAGCAGCAGACTATCAGAAGCCATCTAGGTGTATAGAACAACATGGAAGACCACCACAGGGTTCACTCTGTTTGAACTATTATATGGTAAAATAGCAATGCTACCGATTTAATTTGAACACAAGACATTAAGAACAACACCGGAGTTAAATATTGATCTTCCTAAAGCACAAAGAGAGTGCTTGTTGCATCTCAATTCTTCGGATGAAATGTGCAAGTCTACCCTACAGCGAACAGAAATTGTCTAAAAGAAAAGAAAACAATGGCATGATACCCATATTAAGAGTAAGCAGTTCAAAGTTGGAGATTGGGCTTTGTTATATGATTCTAGATTCTAGGGGATACCAGGCAAGCTGCAGACACAATGGCTAGGTCCATATGAAATAAGCCATGTATTTACAAATGGAACAGTCTATTTTACCACAATTGACCCTGTACACTTCAATCTACTAATCAATGGACATAGACTAAAGTTGTATCACTAGCCATAGACAAAAGAAGACTGCCTGTAGCAATTCAACCACCCAGTTTTAAAGGATCAATAGGTAACACTTCCTACAATAGTGGGTGTCAACCTTCTTCCTATAGCTCTTCAATAAGAATTCCTTCAAAGCATGACCATAATAAAAACTTTATGTTTACATAAAGTTCAAATTCTCCATTCACTTTCTACATTCTTCTTTTTCAACCCACTTCATTTCTTAATCTTCCATGCACCCACCTTCCACGTCATCATAAAGAGATCATGTGCTGACGCATGCCAACTGCCGATGCCATCATTCCACTCTCGCCGATCTTTCTTGGCACATGTGATGATCAATTAATAGGTACGAGCTTTTTAAATTTATTTCCATTTTTAGCGCATATATTTCATTGGTTATATCGAATACTGCAATAAATGTATCATTGCGGCCTTAATCCAGTTTCATACCTTTTGCCAAGTATGACAAGTGAGGACACTTGTCAATATTTCATAGGGGGTAGGGAAGTGTGCCAATTTTAAAAATGTCATTTCTATTTACTTGTTAAGATCCACAAATCTGTACTTCGGCATTGTCTTAATTAAAATCCAGTTGCCGCATCACACAAGTGTCAAATGTTGTACCTTTATTCTGAATAAACCCCTAACTATCAGACTAGATGTGACCCAGTATTAAAACCATGACATAACTCTCTCTCACATGAATATCTATGATTCATTCTATTAAAGTACATTATTATTTTTTATATCAATAATACCAGAAGAATGTGAAAGAGGGTCTGTGGTTTTACAAGAGGTAGTCTGAAATTCAAAAGAGAAGAAGGTAATTATCAAGAACAGAGTAGAGGTTGAATAGAGTAGAGGTTGAATTTGGTAAGCACAAATGGGGGGCCAATTGCAGTGGCATGAACTAGTGGTTCTTGGTATTTTACTAGCTGACATTGAGGCCATAAGAAGATTTAATGCTTGCGGATGGCTGGGATATTTCTTAAAATTGACAGAGTTCAATGATGAAGCAGCAATTTAATTTGCAAACACATTTGATGAAGGCCAAGCGAGGGTATGGGGGTTGATAGTTGTTGCAATAGAGGAGAGAATAGTGGAAGTAACTGGTTTTCCAGTAGTAGGGGAACACTACCCCAATGCACATGATGCCAGGTCAGCCAGGGCTCAATTCACCCTACCAGGAGACCCTCCATTGGAGATCACTAAATAGGGATGCAAAAGGATGTCCATTCCTCCACCATATCAGGAGTTAGCCACACACATTATTAGGTATTTCACCTATGAGGTATGATTCTCTAATTTTCATGCACATCATTTTAAGCTGCTTAGTTATGTACGATATAATATCCCAATGAATGCACCCAATTTTCTATTTAATATGTTGTGTATTAGTGTCGAAGAAACCCAGAAAGGGAAAGATAACTCTGTTACTCACCATGCTCTAATTAAATTACTCATAGAAAGATCTCTTAGGGATGCCTCCCCTATGACATGGGCAGAGTTCATCCATCATAAAACCCTTCAGCCTCAAGTTGCCCCTAATGTGCAAATTAGCCAAGATAATGCAGTTTCCCCTGATCCAATTGCCGAGCAAAGTACCCAAGGTGCAGAAACCAAAAATTTACAAGAAAATGTGCCTTTAACCGCTCACATGAGAAATATACCTACTGCTGCCCGAACAAAAGGAAAATGGAAGTTAGTAGGAGAAACTTCAGTTCCTGCAGCTAAACCATGAAACCCTCAAGTCTCAAGAAAGAAGAAAATGAAGTCAGTTCCTGTAGCCACTATTCCTACAGCCACTACTCCTGTAGCAGAGAAAAAAAAAATGGTTAGTAAGAAAATGGCCGTAGAAGTTAAGGAAATCCCTATAAGAAGAAGTTATAGGATGAGAGGGCAGACTCCTAAAGCACCCACTAAAAGTCAAACCGCTTCCCCCAAACAATTTGAGTAGGAAACTCCTATCCATATTGTTTCGGATGATTCTCCTAGCCAGTTTAATATCCCAGACATTCATCAAAATCTAGATGAGTGTGAATATGAGCCAAATGTATGTCAAAATGACCTAGGATTTAGTCACCAGGATGTTCCAACCCATGAGAAAGAAACCCCTATAACTCACCAGCTAGCTTGCACAAGAAATGCTTTAGTTTCCTATAAGTAAACTTGCTTAATAAAATTCTTAGAGCAGTTATGGAGAGAACAAAGGAAGAAGAATAACCAAGATGAAAATAGTGGTTTGATTACTCTGCAAATGCTTCTCTTCCAGTTATATAATAAGAATGTGCTGACAACCACTCTATATGGATAAGAGAAAAAGAAATTACAGAAAGTAATAGCAGAACAAGAAGAGGAAATTGCATAATTGAAAGATTAGTTGGCAAGATAGAAATAGAGAATGGAACATGCCCTTAAATTGACTAACAAGGTAATTGATTGTAGACCTCCACCTAGGGTCTATACCATCTATCTAAAAGAACAAATCTTCCTATTTTAGTTGATGATGAATCTCAAAGATGTAAACGCAAATTTCAAATCAGCCCGGGAATTCTATGGTTTATAATAGACACTTCCATCTTGGCAACCAAACCTACTCTATGAGTTGTATGTGCATAATTTCATCATCCCTATAGAAACTGAATGGAATCCCCTACCTTACATAGGGGATATACACCTAAGGGCCCTAATTTTGTGGATGGACAACAAGGCTAACTATGATAGACAATTAGAGAATTACAGAGAACTTGAGAAAATAGAACCCCTACCATTAAGAGCAGAAAGAAGTCAACCAGAAGTATTCCTGAGGGATTGGTTTAGACTAACATATGGAAATGTTAAAAAGGAAATCAAAGATAAAAATTTTAAAATCAGAGCAGATGTGTATGCAGAATATGACAGTATGTCTTATTTTGTCTTCCAAAGAGCCTTAACCAGTGCGAGAAGTAGATGGGGCAAATTATCAGAGGTATTCAAAAGGTTAGAACCACATATCCCCATTAACCTTGAAGTAGCTATACACCAAGCACAAAAATACATAGGGTTGGGTAGGCAAATCAGGAAGGAGCTCTGGTGTCTGCTCACAATGCAGTCACCCATGCTCCTTTGGCCCTTGTATGACATCAACACTACCAAACTTGACAGGCTTCAGGAAGATCACAGAAGGGAAGTTTGGGAAAGAACAAGAGGATTCTACTACTCCTTCAAAAGCCAGAGGCAAGGAAGAACTGAAGTTGGTGACTTTAGGTCAATTTCTAGAAGGTGCAATGCTTGAGGACAAGCATTTGATTAACCAAGGGGTAGATGATAAGGCCAAATTATTGCCTTTATTTTGTATAATTTTAAATACTCTGTTCTAGATTTTGACAAAATGTTTGAGAGCCTAGCAAGTAAAAACTTGTGATAAAGTCCAGATAGAACTAATAAACCATGGGTAGATGTTTGTGATATATTTTTCTAATATTATACATATAGTGCAGTATTTCATAAAAACCATCAGAATATATGTTCTAATATCTGGATATTGAATTTGATTAAGGTTGTTGCATGGATATTTGTGCATCATAACTAACTTGACAGGAGAGAAAGTGGTTGGAGAGTGGTCAACAGAATTCAAGGAAGACTATTGAGGACCAACTACGGTGGAGTGATCATTAGAGCACTAGGAAACATGGCTGCTACAATGGAGCCATTATTCTAGGACACGGGGATGTAGTGTACCTATATTCCCTCTACACTTTATTATGTTGAACTGGTCGCCCAAGCCTCATTACCCACACCACGGGCTATTGCATTTCCATCTTCTTCTCCATTATGTTTTCAGCAAGATAGTTTCTTTTCTATTTTGTAATAAGTGTTCGATCCTCTATATATAGGGATTGGACCGATAGTTTGAAGTTAGATAGAAAATTAGAGAAAGAAGTTTTTGGAAGAAAACTATTGTATCTTCCAACAATCTATTTCAAGTTCCATGTCTTGTTTCTATGTAATGAGTTTTTGAAATACAATGAAGTAGTTCTTGGTTTACATACTATGTTAATAGATTAGCAGAAAATGACCAAGGGGGCCCACTTGGGAGGTGTATTAGGTTAGAATAGAATAGATTTCATTTCCATCATTTCTAGCATTTCCAGTATTTATAGTATTTCAGATAGAAGTTACAATTTCTTCCTGCAGCTATTTCCCAATTTTCTCTTTTCTGTGCAATTTGGCCTAGTCTGCCTTGTCTGGCTTCCTCTGTCATATATTCTCAGGTCTTCAGCTCAAGCTTTACCAAAGACCCTCAAAACCCTAGGTTTCTTATGTTTGAACGATGAAACAAGCCCTAAGCCTTGGAACGTTATATTTCACAATTACTTTTTCCAAGTCACTTAGGGCACGCGCTTTAAGTCAAGTCGCATAATCACTTAGTCCTCAGCGAATATTCCTTTTCTTCCCCTGACTCGGCACTTTTCTTTAGTCATGTAGTCTATTAACACATTGGAATATTCCTTTTGCGTCTTTCGACTTAGCTTTTCTCTTCAGTCGCATGATTACCAAATCCATGTCATAAGCCTTTGTGAAAAGTGGGACCCTCTCAGTCAGTCGGGTAATCGCAAGAGCCTCAGCGAATATTCCCTTTTCTTTCCTGACTTTGCTTTTCACTGTGTCGTGTGGTCTCAAAATTATTTTGAATATTCCCTTTGTGTTCTCAGACTTAGCGATGAGCCCTCAGTCACGATGTTGTGGAATAGTAATGTTACAAGTCACATAGGAAATGGGGCCCACCCTCAGTCGTGAAGTCGCATAAAGAATTCAGCAGTCAAAGAAAACATCTCTCGACTTCGCGGTTGCCCTTGGTCGCCTTATCGCCAGAACAGAATGATGACTCAGTGTCCCAGTGTGCAGAAAAGTAACCAGTGGCTGTGTGACAGGTGGCATAAGACGAGTGGATGCTGATGCTTGTCGGGTGATCGCTAGACGAAGGAAAGTGGTCAAGCGACTTTGAGACTAAGTGTTATTTCCCTTCAGTCGTAGGATCGCAGAATGATTTAAGGATAGGCTCAGTTATTAAGTGATTAAATGCCAGCCGTCTGATGCAAAGCATAAAAGATCTAATGGTAGTCGCGTAGTCTGGTGATCAAAGTGCCCTACGAGAAAAGTCCTCCCAACTTGGCGATTAGGGTTGTTGGGATGTCGCGAGAAGAAGAAAAGGGATACATGCTGACTATTTTTGAAGGTCAAAGCTCGGCACTAGGTTCTCCTGACTTGGTGACTAGTGTTGTCACGTGGTCTCAGGACAGAGAGATAGCATCCAGTGACTTAGAGACAACCGTGGCAGTCAAGAGGTGGCAGTTAGGCGCAGGGTCGCTGGACGGATGATGAGTTAGGGTAATTACCTCATGACTTTGATTTTATTCAGTCGGCATGTCGCTGGATCTGGACTCAGGTTAAACAAGAGTAAAAATTACATTGTCGCCAAGTCTGGGGAGTTTTAACTAGGGTCAATGTCTGATGCTCGCGACATAGAGACTAATGGCTTGTCGCGAGGTCGTAGGACTTTGAATTTGAATGATTGGCGGCAGATTCTGACACTGTGAGCGCTCGGCGGCCATGGTTCCTATTTTCTCGTGTTCCATAATTGATGAGAAGTGTTTCATTTGCAGAAGGCTGTGCACAGAAATTATGTTGATCCTTGGATAGATTTGTTTCAATGTCGGTGGAGAGAAGGGAGATTCAGGGGCACGAAGAGATACAGAGTCCAATCAGAAGTTATTGCTCTCCAGGTGTAGTTGGCTAAAAGGCATGGTCATGATCAAGGACTCATTGATGAGAAATTGAGCGGCAGTCATCAGGGGTCACTTCTCATCCTGGGAGACTGTGATCAATTGGTGAGCATTTATGACAGGGGACTAGTTGCGGGTTATAGCTGGTTCTTTCCAGGTTGCTTGTTCACATGGTGTAGTCAAGTACAGGGATGGGCACAAAGAAGAGGAAGTTTGATCTGATCGATTCACTTGGTGCACATTTATGGCTAGATTAGATTTGTTCCTAGGGTTTATTATTATATTGTAAATCTGTAACCCTAGTTAGGTTTTCTGGGACTCCTTCCTGCGTGCGTTGGAGGTATTTAAAGTTTTTTTGAGAGCCTTAGTGCTCAGATTTTGGCATTTTGTAAAGAGAATTTGATTTTTTCTAGGAGCTATCTGAGGCATTCTTTCTTCCCTCTGGCTTTTACATTCTATAATCTTCTCATTGATCATACAAACATTCTGGAGGTATTTGGTGATAATTCTTCATATGCCTATGCTTCTTTGTTTGTATCATCTCTTATTGGATCAAAGCTTATGAATGTTGTTAATGGACATTGGGGTTCCTAGTTCCTCTCATTTTTTGTAAGTCTCTGTGTTATTGTGTTTGATCTGATTTAGATGTTTTGTGGGTATACTTCAGCCCCTAGCAGTCTTGTCTCATTCCTACACTTGGTTGCAGAGAAGGATGTTAGTTTGCAGGTCATAGGTTGATTCTTTTGTTCAGGCCTTCCTATGAAATACTTATGCAAGCCTATCTAGTGAGTTGTGACTTAATTTGACCTGGTTCTTCCATTAGTTTCATTCCTCTATACTGAGATCCAAACCCTAATTTTTGGTGTATCACCTAGTAGGTAGTTTTCTTTTCAGTCATTTCCCTTCCATGCAATCCTTCTATCTCTTTCCGTCAAAAGTTTTACTTTCCTGTTTAAGAAGCAAATTAAGGTGATTATCCAAGAGGAATCAGCCTAGAACCTGGAGGTCTCATCTCAGTTAGCATAGGTCCCACAACCTGGAGATGATTCCCTTGTTATACTAGATTATCAAGACCAAGAGAGCTTGAGATCAGAGGCGCAAATTCAGTGTATAACAGTTCTGGCACGCCCGGTGGGACTTACTGAAGTGAAGATCAAAGTCAAAAGGTGTTCCTATTGGTTCATCTACATAAGAGATTCAGTACACAAGGTCTATCTGTATAGACCCAAGCTCAAGAATTCCCCACCTTGGTGCCAGTGTATAACATTTCTGGCACGCCCGGTGGGACTAAGAGCTGATTTTTAGTTCTTTTCAAGCTTCATACTGCTGCTGTTTGGTGTGGACAACAGTAATTTCTACCTTTGGAGGCAAGTTCTAAGCACACCTGGCGACTCTAGAAAGTCTACTGGTTTTGAAGATCAACTGCTGGTATGTTTCAAAGCTTCCATTTTAAAAATTCCAGTTAGTAGACATGTCAAGTTATTATGGATAGTCAGGTTATTCACCATCCTATCATGAGAGAAATGCTCAATGGGCTGGTCATCAGCCTTATCAAAGTCATCCATGGCCTTCTTTTATCCCAAGCTTCTATGCAGATGTACAAGGTCGTCGTTACATCCAACATGCCCCAAATGAATATGCCCTCATGCATGACTATGAAGAGTCCCTCAAGCAGGGTAAGTTATGGGCACAAAGGGCACAACTGCAAATGCAAAACTAGCTACCACCTCCTATTTACCACCCACCCTCCCCTGCTCAGCCCAATGGGCAATAGACCCTAAAGTCAGATTTCTTAATAGCACAAGAAAAGATAAAGGAGCAATTGCTTGACCTCTTCAAGCAAGTGTCTGAAATCAGGGAGAAATGAGAGATGGAGGCTCAAAATTATGAGCAAGGGTTCATTCCTTATCAAACAGAGGAGGCTCTGGTTGGTGAGCAACAAATGATTGATGAGCAACAAATGAGACAATTCCAAGAAGAGATCAATCACAGAGCTAACATGGAGACAGCAAGGCTAAAATCACAAATTGCTGAGCAAGAGGCTCTTAGGCCTAAGATCCCAAGTTGGAGGCCCCCTTTGTCTAAACCTCCTATGTCATCCCCTGAGCCCTCCCAGTTTTGTATCCCAAGTTTCAAGGCAAAAAATTCCTTTCAAGAGCCTGTGCTTGAGATTCAGCCTACCACTCTGCCTGAGCAACCTATTGAAAAGGGTTGTTTATCCCAAGAGGCCCCTCTGGTCTCTCAAGAGGAAAAATTATGGTGGATACCCCAATGGACTTTGCCTCCTGGCTATTAGATGCCAAGTCTTTTCAAGGATACTACTCTAGTATCCAAGCAGGGACCTATGGTAAATGAGATTTCATGTGATGAGGAGGAAGAATATGAGGTATCAGTGCAGAGTGATGACTCTGATGATGGGGAACAACAAGTTGTGGAGGAAGAAATGGATGCCCAGCCTGTGCTCTTGGCTGATTCGTTTGATGAGATTCCCCTCTTTGTTGATGATGAAGAAGATACCATACCATCACCTATGGGTGAGAATCAATCAGAACAAGAGGTTCACCATCAACAGGAGATTGATGCACAAAGGGATGATGCATGTTTGTTTGATGTGCTGCCTGGTTTTGAGCAGGATGATGAAGTTATAGAGGAGCTATTCCAAGAAAGGAACATAGACAAAGGCCCTGAGGAGCTTGAGTTCTCTGCTATCATGGAGGCCTTTTGTGATAAATTGAATGATGAGCCCCTGTTCCTTGGAATGGAGACTCAAATTTGTGTGCCTATGGAAAGAGGCCTGGTTTTAGATTGCTCTCCTTCAGAAGGACTGCTGCATGAGCAAGAGTTGGAGATAGTCTTAGATCCTCAAGATGTTAGTAGCTTTGATGAGCCCCTGGCCTGTTCAAAAGAAGAGGATAGTAGTCCCCTGACTAAGGATGATTACTTAACATGGCTATCCTGGATGGAAGACAGCCATGAAGATAAAAAAGAAGTTATCAAGGAAAGTACTACTGTCAGACTTTCAAGAGGCTGCCCCATCAGGTACTTGGCCCAGAAGGAGTTTACTGAGGCCCCCCCATATGACCAATCAGAGGAAGGTAAACTTAATCTCATTTTTATAGAGGCAGGTCTTAATTATCTTATAAATCTTTATGTGCCTCTACTTCTTATAGTTACCTTGGTGGACTCAATGCAAAATATCTTGATGAGGAAAGGTAGCTATTTTTCACAACCAGTGAATGGTTTTGTTTGACCAGCTTCTGTACTGGTTAGTTTAGCTTTAGTTTAGGTTTCCTGTTTTCTTCCAATTTTCTAGAGTAGTTTCCTGTTTTCCAAGAAGTGCACGCGCAAAGTTTTGCCCTGTCAAGTTTTGTGATCAGAGTGACTCCATGCCCAATGGATTTGTCAAGGCAACTGGTCTTTATGCTTAGCAGGCAAGCATCCCGCAGAAGTCACCAAAATGTTGCCCAATTTTCTCTTTTCTGTGCAATTTGGCCTAGTCTACCTTGTCTGACTTCTTCTGTCATATATTCTCAGGTCTTCAGCTCAAGCTTTACCAAAGACCCTCAAAACCCTAGGTTTCTTATGTTTGAATGATGAAACAAGCCTTAAGCCTTGGCATGTTATATTTTGTAGTTACTTTTTCCAAGTCACTTAGGGCACGTGCTTTAAGTCAAGTCGTGTAATCGCTTAGTCCTCAGCGAATATGCCTTTTCTTCCCCCAACTCTGCGCTTTTCTTTAGTCACGTAGTCTATTAAAACACATTGGAATATTCCTTCTACGTCTTCCAACTTAGCTTTTCTCTTCAGTCGCATGATCACCAAATCCATGTCATAAGCCTTTGTGAAAAGTGGGACCCTCTCAGTCAGTTGGGTAATCGCAAGAGCCTCAGCGAATATTCCCTTTTCTTTCCTGACTTTTCTTTTCACTGTGTCGTGTGGTCTCAAAATGATTTCAAATATTCCCTTTGTGTTCTCAGACTTAGCGATGAGCCCTCAGTCACGATGTCGTGGAATAGTAATGTTACACGTCACATAGGAAATGGGGCCCACCCTCAGTCGTGAAGTCGCATAAAGAATTCAGCAGTCAAAGAAAACATCTCTCAACTTCGCGGTTGCCCTTGGTCGCCTTGTCGCAAGAACAGAATGATGACTCAGTGTCCCAGTGTGCAGAAAAGTAACCAGTGGCTGTGTGACAGGTGGCATAAGATGAGTGGATGCTGATGCTTGTCGGGTGATCGCTAGACGAAGGAAAGTGGTCAAGCGACTTCGAGACTAAGTGTTCTTTCCCTTCAGTCACAGGATCACAGAATGATTTAAGGGTAGGCTCAGTTATTAAGTGATTAAAGGCCAGCTGTTTGATGCAAAGCACAGAAGATCCAATGGTAGTCGCGTAGTTTGGTGATCAAAGTGCCCTATGAGAAAATTCCTCTCAACTTGGCGATTAGGGTTTTTCGGATGTCGCAAGAAGCAGAAAAGGGATACATGCTGACTGTTTTTGAAGGTCAAGGCTCGGCACTAGGTTCTCCCAACTTGGCGACTAGTGTTGTTGCATGGTCTTAGGACAGAGAGATAGCATCCAGTGACTTAGAGACAACCGTGGCAGTCAAGAGGTGGCAGTTAGGCATAGGGTCGCTGGACAGATGATGAGTTAGGGTAATTACCTCACGACTTTGATTTTATTCAGTCAGGATGTCGCTGGATCTGGAATCAGGTTAAACAGGAGTAAAAAGTACATTGTCGCCAAGTCTGGCGAGTTTTAACCAGGGTCAACATCTGATCCTCGCGACATAGAGACTAACGGCTTGTCGTGAGGTCGCAGGACTTTGAATTTGAATGATTAGCGGTAGATTTTGACACTGTGAGCGCTCGGCGGCCATGGTTCCTGTTTGCTCGTGCTCCAGAATTGATCAGAAGGGTTTCATTTGCAGAAGGTCGTGCATAGAAATTTTGTTGATCCTTGGATAGGTTTGTTTCAATGTTGGTGGAGAGAAGGGAGATTCAGGGGCACAAAGAGATACAGAGTCCAATCAGAAGTTATTTCTCTCCAGTTGCAGTTGGCTAAAAGGCATGGTCATGATCAAGGACTCATTGATGAGAAATCGAGCGGTAGTCATCACGGGTCACTTCTCATCCTGGGAGACTGTGATCAGTTGGTGAGCATTCATGACAGGGGACTAGTTGCGGGTTATAGCTGGTTCTTTCTAGGTTGCTTGTTCACATGGTGTAGTCAAGTACAGGGATGGGTGCAAAGAAGAGGAAGTCTGATCTGATCGATTCACTTGGTGCACATTTATGGCTAGATTAGATTTGGTCCTAGGGTTTATTATTATATTGTAAATCTGTAACCCTAGTTAGGTTTTTTGGGACTCCTGCCTGCGTGCGTTGGAGGTATTTAAAGTTTTTTTGAGAGCCTTAGTGCTCAGATTTTGACATTTTGTAAAGAGAATTTGATTCTTTCTAGGAGCTATCTGAGGCATTCTTTCTGCCCTCTGGCTTTTACATTTTGTAATCTTCTCATTGATCATACAAACATTCTGGAGGTATTTGGTGATAATTCTTCATATCCCTATGCTTCTTTGTTTGTATCATCTCTTATTGGATCAAAGCTTATGAATGTTGTTAATGGACATTAGGGTTCCTAGTTCCTCTCATTTTTTGTAAGTCTGTGTGTTATTGTGTTTGATCTGATTTAGATGTTTTGTGGGTATACTTCAGCCCCTAGCAGTCTTGTCTCATTCCTACACATGGTTGCAGAGAAGGATGTTAGTTTTCAGGTCATAGGTTGATTCTTTTGTTCAGGCCTTCCTATGAAATACTTATGCAAGCCTATCTAGTGAGTTGTGACTTAATTTGACATGGTTCTTCCATTAGTTTCATTCCTCTATACTGAGATCCAAACCCTAATTTTCGGTGTATCACCTAGTAGGTAGTTTTCTTTTCAGTCATTTCCCTTTCATGCAATCCTTCTATCTCTTTCCCTCAAAAGTTTTAATTTCCTATTTAAGAAGCAAATTAAGGTGATTATCCAAGAGGAACTTGCCTAGAACCTGGAGGTCTCATCTCAATTAGCATAGGTCCCACAACCTGGAGATGATTCCCTTGTTATACTGGATTATCAAGACCAAGAGAGCTTGAGATCAGAGGCACAAATTTAGTGTATAACAGCAGCATCATACCTTGTGAGTGTTCCTGTAGCATCTGCAAGAATAGTTATAATGGATCTTCTAGGCTGAAAGTATAGGTTTAAGTAGAGTTGTAATTTCTAGCATTCATTTTAGTAAGGAGATAAATGTATTCTTTTCCTGCAGCACTAGTGTAGGTTTCTTTTATGTATTTTTACCTTCCTGCAGCATAAGTAGAATGACTCCTTAAGGAACCTAGTGCACATATCATTTTGACCATTTCAAGTATACATCCCTAGGTTAACAAGTTAAATGCACCTCATAACGGGAGAAGTAATCCTTAGATTGAATAAACCATTCCTAAGAAAGGCCTTGAGCATGATTATTCCACATCTATTATGAGGCGGTTCACTAACACTAACATTGATCAAGATACTCCTATACTTGATCAATTGGTCATTCTCACAGAAGTTATCACATCTCATAATGTAGATGCTGAAAAGGCAATTAAATAATGAGAAGAACAGAAATTTCAATTCAAACTAGAAGAGAAAATTAGCCAAGAAGTGGCAGAGAACAAGGTGAAGCTATCTGACCTTGTAAGTACATTGGACCCCATTATTTTAGAAGCTATAATCTTAATCCAAAATGTATTCACTTTAGATCAAATCACTAAGCAGTATAGTGAGCACAAATTGATGTTGATCTACAAACAAGCGCACAAGGTTGCACTAATAGTGAAGATGCAATCAAATTGCACTATGAACAACTAAAGCAAGAAAGAAAGATGAGACAAGACATTCAAAATGTAGAATCAAATTTTAGAGATGAGGTAACCAAGATGCAAGCTCTAATTTTACCCTTCTCACATTACTGCAACTATATATGACACTAGCAAGAACACTAATTGCCACCACAGAAATGTGTTTCCTAGACAATATTTATCATATTGATGTCAGAATAGCATTAGAGCACATGGCTGTGGAAAACCTTAAAGAGAAATGAGAATAGATGATGGAAGAAATGACAATCTCTCATCCCCACATTCTAGACAATTTGTATGTTACACATTTTTTTAAATGTTTGACAACTTTTAAGTTGTACGTCTTTGTCATTAACATAAAAAATGGGAGAAATGATATGATCGTAATAAGGTGAAAAGGAGAAATAAATAAAGGAGAGTATAAGTATACATGTACATATGTAGTATAATGCATACAGTTAGGGGGAGTCATATAATGACAAGATATATACATGGTGTACATACTAAACACTTTAATATTCATGCATATTTCAGTTTTTGATACTTATGTGAAAGGGGGATATTGAAGACATTATTTTTCCATTAGTATACAAAAGGAAAATAGTTTATGAACCTTCAAGAAAAACCTACACCAAAAGAAAAACTTTCAGAGATCACTGAAAGTACAGATATTAGAGATCACCAAATGTGTTAAGTTCAAGAGATACCCAATAGATAAAGTGGAATCCGATAGGAGGAAACTGACAAAGGAACCTGACAAGAAGATACAGTGCAAACCAAGAGAATAGGCATAGTGCTAACCAAAAGAACAAAACAATGCAACCTGATAGACAATCAAATTGATTTCAAAGAAAATTGAGCATCAGACACCTAAAGTCAGTTACATCCTAGAAAAAGTGGATCTGACTTCCATGTCAGATAAAACATTCATGTTATATTTATAGAGTTTTTTTTAAACCATTACTTAAGGGACAAGAAATATTATTGTAATAATTTTAATTAGTTTAGCTGATTGAAAACATGTTGACTAGGATATCAAGGTAAAGTTGTAAATCTATGATCATAGAGTTAAGTTTGTTTTACGAGAAACTTAATTAGGTCAATCTATTTAATAAATAGATTTTGTAAGCATTCTAAATTGATGAGAAGAGGATGAATGTAGCCAAAAATCACATCTATGGATCAGAATAAAAGTTTCAAGAACCAGGAACAACAAAATATTAAATTGGTTATCAAGAACAAAGAATAGAGGCTACTAAGCAACAGAGGTATTATTCAATCAAAATAGGTGATACATATATACATGTAATCTTGAATGGATCTATAATCAGAAATATTATATTGCATACACTCAGGTCAAATGAGTAATTTTCTTACATTTTAAAAAGTGAAGCAAAAGTAAAAATCCTTTCAAGGAAGGTTGATTTAACAATCCTATTATAAATCTCTTAACCGAGTGCACACTAAACAATGTTGCTAAAGCTCTTAATAGAGTAGACTTTAATAGTTCTCCAAAGATACTCATAACATGGTAGATCATCAGAAGTGATCAAATTGTAAGCCTTAATCGGCCCCTTCCAATCTGGAGATAGTGAATATTTTTTCGATGCCATCCCCACCGCAGTTTTTACCTTCTTACAAAGGTTTTCTGTGCTATCATATCATGTGTTATGAGTCAATTAACTTCATGAATATTTGAATGAATGTTTACATGTTTGATTAAGTTAAAGAATTGATATGTCTTACACAAAGATAGCATAGAACAAATGGTTGGATGAAAAATTGGTTACATAAAGGTTAAAGGATAAAAGAGATAAAAGTTTTAGAGGTACTGATTCACCCCTCCCCTCTCAGGACACACTTCCCATTATTTCTAACAAATCTTATCATCTTTTGAAAGAGTCACAATATTTCATCAATCCTACCTATTCCAATCTTATTTCATTACTTATTTTTTAGTGTCCATGCTTCCTCTTTCTTGTTCTCCTCTTCAAGATAATTTTTTCTTCTCTCTTTTATATCCCAAGTTTGAGGGAGCCACATATTTATATTTCATGCCTTTTGACCATTCACTAAACTTAATTAAATTTTAACTATATTTAAATTTTTTTATTATTTTATATTTTAATTCAAATATTATTAATATTATTTTAATAATTTTGATATGATTATATTTTTTATTAAATCATATTTTAGAAAGGGGACATCACAAGATATGATTTTTTTTATGAAGGGTAAGTGTTTTGTCACAAAAAGGCCATGTTGAGAAGTCAAGATATATTTAGAATTATATTAATATTGAT
>MU225686.1:1768872-1788479 GCA_018584345.1 Thuja plicata | reverse complement strand
TTATAAACATACATTTCTACTAGTAGGAAGGTAAGGGACTATAACAATGTTGATTTTATTAGTAGCTCAAAATAATTTGAGCATAAAGTGTATTAACATTAAAAGTGCATTTTTGAATGGGTACATAAAAGAGGAAGTGTATGGACAATACCCACAAGATTTTGATGTCTAAGGGTGTCATGTATACAAATTGAAGAAGACTTTTTATGACCTCAAGAAAGCACCAAGAGCATGGTGTGCTAGGACAGATGGATATTTCTATGATAATCACTTCAAGAGAAGTAAGAATGAAAATTTGATATACTAAAAGTAAGAAGGTAATGATATTCTTATAATAATTTTTTACATTGATAGTTTTTTGTATAAGGGTAGTAGTTTTAAGATAAAGGATGGGTGAAAAAATGCTAAGACAAATGACTTTGAGATGAAGTATCTAGGTCATATGTAATATTTTCTAAGGAATAGATGTTTATGAAATTAAATATTAAATTTTTATTTGCCAAAAAAAGCATGAAAATCATATGCTGAAGAAATTTGATATGGTTGATTGTAACCCATCCTGCACTTGATGTGGTCATGGAAATTGTACATTTAGTTTCACTTGTTCCAAGGTACATGAAAAATCCATTAAAAATACACATGAATTCAGCTAAGACAATTTTGAGGTATGTGAAAAATGTTGTAAGTTTTTCTATTCATTACTACTTTTCATAAAAATTTAATTGTATTGGCTTTAGTGGTGCATTGGGGAGGTTGTTTAGATGTCTATAAGTCTACTTCTTAAAATCATTTGAGGTTATTTAGATGTGTATAAGTCTACATCTAAAAATTATTTCTCTTATGGCACTGGGATCCCGAAAAAAAAAATCATTATTGTTCTTTCATCCATAGAAGTAGATAATGTTGCACTTGTCTAGTAGGTACACAAACACTTTGAATTAGAAATAATGTAGAAGAAATTGGTAGTTCAGCTAATTTATCTTATATTGGTTTTCTGCGACATCATAACTATCATCAAGTTAGCAATAAATCTAGTCCATCATAGTAGGATAATAGATTTTGATTTGGAAATATTATATCATCGTAAATTTGGTACAAAGAAGGAAGTAAATTTAAATACATCACAACTCATGAACAACTTGCATACATGTCTTCACCAAAGAAATTACAACAGTTCTATATTTGACATCAGCCCTCTCAACATCACTGGGAAGTATATCGATAATTGATGCTACTCCTTGAGTTCTCATAGATCATTGCAATGCAAACATAAGATTCATCATGCAGTTGGACATGCCACCACCATGCTAGGTTCTATGTTTAGTAAGTCAATTTTAGGCATAGTTTATGTAAATTTAATTTCAGATTACTTTTTGTTTCTTGTTATCTTCAAGTAACAAAGTATCATAGATAATTCAAAATGCACGTAAACTGCATAAGCATTTAATTACCAAAATAAAAATAAAATGCATAAACATTCAGTTACCAAAATAATCTTTTGGTAGCAGGCAATTGGTATTTTCTCCTATGTAGCATCTTTCTTGAATCAGGCATTTCAAATGCCATAAGCAACAAACCTATTGTAAGCTGCCAAATTTTTTTTTTAAGACTAGTTATGTGTTGGGATGTGAAGCCCAAAGGTCACATGACCGGTCACTTTCCTCTGTCTCTTCGTATTTGAAGAGTTATCTATAAATGTCTGTGGGAAACTTCATGTATTGCATGATTGGATTGTATCATTGTATGTATTGTAGACTAGATTAATATAGAATTCCCTTCTTCAAGTGTGGACGTAGGCATATTGCCAAACCACGATAAAATCATGTCTATTATGTTTTGTCTTCTTGGTATGGTCTTTAGATTTCCATTTCTCTATTTGTTTTAATATTTACAATTGGTATCAAAGCTATGGTGAATTATTGAGAAGAGATGTTTCCAAGGTGTGGTGTCCATTTGTGGGATGGATGGACAAAAAGAGAAGAACGATGTTGTAGCTATTTTAGTCATTGAAGAAATTCATGGCCATTTAGATTCGGGAGTGAATAATCTTGTGCAAGTGAAGGCTGAAACAAAATGCCATGTACATTGGTGGGATGGCTGGAAAAATGAGGATAATCTTGCTACTTCTGTTGAATGTGATCATTTGAGAGGCCTGATAGAGGCAAGTTTGAAAAGAAGAAAATTATTTCATCACCGTCTCCTCATTTTGGAAGGTGTTTTAACTATGGAAATACTGGTCATTGGGATAGAGATTGTAAAGATGGGGATTTGAAAAATACATGTTATCAATGTAAAGAGTGGGGTCATATTGGGAGGAACTATCTTAATCATTTAAAATCATACAGTCACACGACTGAGACTAGAGTTGAATCTATTATGGACCTCGAAGAAATTAAAATAGTAGAGGGGTCTAAATTTGAACAAATTGAATAAATGGAAATTGATGACATTCCTGTGGTGAGGGTCAAGCACTTAGATGCCTTGAAAGGGATTGGAATTAATTTTCCATATGCGGAGTTTGGAATTTTTCTTACTTCCCTATTGTCTAATAATTAAGGGACCATTTGTCCTGGTGTAGTCAAGGTTATTGATGCCGAGGAGAAGAGCATTATAAAATAGCTGGAGTATGACAAGAAGGTGTTTCCTTTCATCAATAACCTTTCTTATGTCTTGGCCCTCATCAGGGACAACCTAGTGCTAGATGATGTGGCCATCACTCACCTTTCCTATGGAGCAGAGTTCTCTAAGGCGATGGAGGCACCCAGGGAAGTCTTGAAGATTAATGTGGCTTTAGGTGTTTTGGATTTTTTTGGTACTTTACCAATTCAGTAGCAAGTGACTGGGCGTGAAGGTTTTGTCTTTGAGTCACTCAAAATCAATGAACCCAACCATGTGGATACTAGTGAAGTTTCTCATGACTGCAATGGCCATGTTGGACTAGGTGTCAAATGCACCAAGGAGGTTTCTACGACAATTCTTGGGGTTTTGATCTTGGCCAAACTATCTATTATTGTAGTAAGGAGGGGTTATTGGGGTAATAAGACTGGGAAGTCACACACTGTGATAGTGAAAAAAAACTAGAGGCTTTAGGCAGAGGAAGCGAAAGAGCTGGGCAACAGGAGGTCGATGGGATTGTTGAAGGCTAGCATTGATGTCCATAGATTGTATTGCATGAGGGGGAGTCAAAACATCTTGCATATAATATATTCGATGGGGAATAAAAATTATGAGGCCACCTTTCTATAGAGCATATTGGCATGCGGCAGTAAAGGTAAGAGTTTGCCTAAAAATATTTGTGCCATAATTTGCAATATGAAGCAACATAAGGGAAAACCTAGAAATATGTTTCATCAGCCAATAAATTTGTGGCACTAGATAGTAAGGCCACTTCCTAATTTTGCATTTGGGAATAAGATCATGGGATGAGTAGGAGTAGGGTCTCCTATAGATACAGGTGAAATGGCCAATAAGAACACTGTAGTCGCTACCAATGTTAAAAGCAATGAGTTTCTTATTGCACAGGACTTTTAGATTGAATCATTCTATCATCATAAAATTTGTGCCAAAGACCAGCATATCATGCCAAAAGAAACCGCAAGTTTGGAGTACATAGACCAAGTCATTGCACATCGGTCTCATTTTAATCATGGTCATGGGGATGAACAAAGTCCTCATTTAGCTACTGTTAATTTAAAACTACCAACATATCACAGCAGTGACTTTGCCTTGAAAGGCTTGGTCACTAGAGTGGACGAATTGGTAACCAGGATGGATGGAAAAGAGTTTTCTGAAGCACTTGAAAACAATAGTGGCTTTAATTTTCAGTATAGTACTCTTCCTAATGCAAAACTCCCAACTACATATTGTAAAAAAGAAATGCAGTTTTGTGGTGATTTGGGTGGCTCAAGCGATAGTCACAGTTTAAGTAAGAAGACAAATAATACTGTTTGTAGGTAGGAAAGTAATCATGGTTGCAGTGATTTCTTTCACTCAGAGGAAATTAACAGAGTTCCCATGGTGTAAGAGGTGCGTAGGTTGTACCATGATGAGGACTCTGTCCACTCAAGCCCATTTTCTATAGGCGATGATGGTCAAGTCATTTTTGATAATGAAGTCATCAACGCACAATTAAATGTGTATTCACAACATGAAGGAGTGCACTTGTGTTTAAGTTTCCCCTACAATTTGCAATATTTTGATGATTTGTCTAAGCATTTTATGCTCCAACAGTCTACGCAGGGCAATTTTGGGGAGAATATCTTTGTCTCTCAATCTATTGGGGGTAATTTTCATAATTTGGAAGTTGAATTACGTAGTTTTCATAGTTTGGGCAGTTTTGATAATTTTGCACCTGTAAAAACTAGTTATGAAATTATAGGTGAGTTTGTGCCCAGAAATCCAGCACGAGAAGATTTTTTTTCTAAAAGATATTTTGGTTCTAATCTAACTTGGAGACAACTCATTCAGAGTGTGCTGGAATAGAGTCCAGCGAAGTTGCGATCTTCTCAAGGTCTCTCTATTTTTTGAGATTTAGAATAGGAAGCAAGGGATGCAAAAATGCATGGTTGTGCTGGTTGGACTTCAAGGGGAAGATTATTGGGATGTGAAGCCCAATGGTTACTTTCCTCTGTCTCTTTATATTAGAAAATTTCTCTATAAATGTTTGTGGGAAACTTCATGTATTGCATGATTAGATTGTATCATTGTATGTATTGTAGACTGGATTAATATAGAATTCCCTACTTCGAGTGTGGACATAGGAATATTGCTGAACCATGATAAAATCAAGTCTATTATGTTTTGTCTTCTTGGTATTGACTTTACATTTCTGTTTCTCTGTTTGTTTTAATATTTGCATCATGTTGTTTGAGAAATAATATAAGTTTTCGATGTTATTTGATTTACCAATGACTATTTTTGGCATTCTTGAAATTTTATAAGAAATTTAGCATTTTGTTTTTGTTTCTCTCGTTCTTTTTTTATGCTATTTATTGTTGGTTATTTTTATTTTTTATTCAATTAGATTAAAAGTGACATCCATATTATTTATTTGTAAAAATTAAAAAAGAAAGTATAAAATTTAAATCAAATTCTCATTTATCTCTAGGTCACTAAACATTTTTTTGCAAAAATATTCTTTCAACAACATTACCTCATCAAACCAAATTACTCTAATAATTTATTTAGAATATGAAACCCTAACCTTAGACATTACAACCCTAATTTCAGACACTCTAGAATTACCAACTATTTGTACAATTGTTATACAATTGCAAATTACAATAAACCTATAGAAACAATATTAATAACTAGATGAACTAGTAAACCATAGAATGGATTTAATCGCTCGGAACCATTGAAAGAGAAAATTTATTAAAACTAAGAGGTTGACGAAACAACATCGAGACTCAAAATAACTTCATTTGTTTCCTATTTTAGGTTTAATTTTTTCCTTAAAATTGCAGAAGAGCATTAGTGATTGTAATGGTCATTTGTACAATTTAATTTGAAGCACTAGCAATTATAGAGAATTCATTTGGAATCATAGTCTTGACCTACTATTTGGGATTACAATCTTGTTTTGTGTTTTACATTATTTTAAATTATATATTTCGATCAATATGATATGCTAGTTTTTTTTTTGCCTTAAAGCTCACTTTTCTCAATTCACACTTAAAAATGCAATTAAAAAATATATTTGAAATAGGAAAAATAACCTTCTGCATAAGCATCACTACAACATTCCTCAGAGTGAAACTCAAATAGACTGAAAATAAAAAAATAACACATACATTCATATCATTCACTCTAAGAGAGATATTTGACTCTATCGCTCTATGTTTTCTTCCGATGTCCTTCTGAGTTAAAAGTTCAGTCTCTAAATGAGAGATCTACATATGTAACCACTTGTTTTCTTCCACTAGGGAAGCCCTATGTACTTCCCACATTTCCTTCTCCTTCAAAAATCTACATATCTCATTAGGCAGATATGTTTTCCCACTTGAGAATATGGGCCTCGCCACTCTGGGATAAATGTGACAAAGAAATCCCATTTTCTTCAAAGGTAGCTACAAAATTTTCTAACAATTGAAGTCCCATTTGATGGATGGTGGTTTTGATGAGTAGAAGATTCAGCCATAATAGATACTACCTTATTATATTCAGCCATGTCCCTTCAATTTCTTCCTTGTCTCAGATAACTTTATTCTCTTCATTTTGATGTGGAAACCACTGCATTCTACTTCTTCCTTTCCAAAAACACATTAGGGTTATCTTCTGTCTTCCATGTCTACCATTTTACCGTCCAAATCATTTTCATGTTCACATAGTTGGTGTAGATGGTTTTTTTATGAAATTTATTAATATGTGATCTCCATATAAGAATTCTGGTCTCCAGGGTAAAAGCACAATAAATTGTCACCTTTTAAGATAACTTGATTTACTCGGCCCAGTTAGACTTGACCCAGTCAAACTCAGTCGATTCTAACATGCACGAGTCCACGTAGCTACCATGCGGCACCGAATCACTCCTATGTGGCGTACTACGCTCCTGTGGAAGCCAATGCAAGGGATAGTAGGACTTGACCGAGTCTTAATAGGCTAAGTCTACCTAGGTGGCATGCCATGTTGGCAGCCAAACCTCTAAAACACACAAAAAATCTAGAAGTTTGCACTTATGCTATTCCATTCTATATTCAAAATAGAAAATGTAAAAAAACTAAAAGTACCCATTTCTACATCTTAGAATGATGATTCTTGACATATAAAATTTTATATTATTTTGATTACAAAACATTGAACAAATTTGCTAAAAACTACATTTAGGTATATAAAGCTTTGAGAAGTCATTGATTTGGAAAATATAAAAAATGCAAAATGAATTCAAAAAAAGTTTAAAATCATAGAAAACTATTGATTTCAGGTAAGTTCAAATTTGAATACTTATAATGGGAAAACTATAGATCCAAAACACTTCTTTATTTTTTCCTACACTATCTATACATGTGATCTAAAATGTATTCTAAAATTGGAGGAAAAAACAATGTTTTACTTATAATGATCTGCTGGGAAGTAAACTCCCTCATTTGCTGTCTTTTTCAAGAAATGAAAAATAGACCTAAAAGGTTCACAAAACATATTGATTTTTATTTAATTTTTTTTATAAAAATTATAGGCATAAAATTCATCCTTTTTCACACATTTTACAAGTTTACATCATCTTCGAATTCTCAACAGAAATGTGACTTTTATGCCCTTGAATTTTTATAGTTTTGGTGTTGTTAACCTTTTCCTTTGTAAAAGGGTGACAATTTATTGTGCTTTTACCCTCCAGTGGTAATCTTGGTACTTCCATGTGTTTATAAAACAACTAGTGCGGGTTTAGCAAGAAGTGGTAATCATGGTGCTTCTAGAACAATTTATATCAATTGTCTGCCCCCTTCATGAGGTGAGGCCACTTCTCACTCAATCACCTGGCAATCATTTTGGTACACGCTTTTACTTTCATGTCCTAAAGGCACCGTCTGCCCCATCAAATTCCTCTGATAAAGAAATTATTTCAAACTGCAAAATATACATAAATAACCTAGCATAGATTACTTATTATTTATGTGAATAGATTTAATAGATTTAACATATAGATTTTATATGGTTTTAATATGTTAAATATGTTAGATCTTATTTAAATATCAAAAATTAAAATGTACTTTATAATACAAAGATAAATAAAGATTAGTGTAGAGTAAACAAAATATTTTCAAAAATTTAATTTTTAAATTTAATTAAAGATAGTTGAGGTATACTTTTAAGGTGAAGTTTCATTTATTTAAATTCTTTATACTAGCACTAAAGAAAATAAATTATTTACAGTGGTATTGATTTTTGCTTGGATTAGCTTGTTAAGGCTATAAAAAAAATTGTCACTTATATCTAAATTTGAGGAAGGTAACATCAAAAGATTTTAATACAAGTAATCTAAAATTATCTAGGCTATTAGATTGTACATTATTTGGATCAACTCGTTAAATATTAGAGGTATAATTGTCACTCACATCTGAAATTCAAGAACCTAGATTTGGGGAATGTCCATATAAGTTATTGTAAGTTATCCAAACCATTGGAATTGAACTTTATTTTGATCAACTTGTTAGGGATGTGAAGTATACTTCTCATTTATATCTTATTTGAAGAAATTACAATCTAGGGATGTTCATACAAGTTATTGTAATTTATCCAAACCATTGGCAACGAACTTCATTTTGATCAACTTGATAAGATTTCTAAGTATAATTGTGACATATATCTTAATTTTAAGAATTTAATAGCACATGATGTCCATATAACTTATGACATGTTCTACAAACCAAACTAAAATTTGTTTGGATCAACTTACATTGTAATTTTGATGTATAAATATCACTTATATTTTAATTTCATGAACTTATAATCATAAACATCTGTACATATTATTATATGGTATTGAAATGATTAAAAATTGATAGTTTATAAGACATATGATGAGCGGGAGCGGGTGCCATTTGAGCGGGAGCGAGGGGTTTTCAAAATCTAAGGGCACAGGGAGTGGAGATGGGGATGAGGACGATGATCCAAATGGTTGGGGGAATGTCAGGGTGCTATTTTGGAGTTCAGATACTTCCTTTGTTTCCCCCTGGCTCTATTCTGGTGTTTTTTTGTCATCCTCTGATGGGATTGGACTTATTGGTCGGCCTACTAGGTTTGATAGACCTCCCACTAGTTTATTCTCAGTGGTTTGTAGATCCATGGTGACAATGGCTGATGACCAACATTCGATGCTGGGGATGTTCTGGGACCTTGACTTCAGCCCCTATCATGCTTTGGGCTTGGTTGTGGTGTGGTTGTGAGGGTTTCCTTTGAGCGATGGTCTGTTTTCTCTACACACCTACATTTTGGCTTCTTATGGGGGCAACAGTCTCATACTTGGTGCATTGGCGGTGCCAGTGGTTGTTGTTGTTTTGCTGCTGGCAGTGGTGTATGTGTTGGCCCCTTTTTCCTGACGTTGGTTGAAGGTTTCTATCCACAAGGGTTACAGGAAAAACTCTGCCAAACCTAGTTCTAGGCTGTATGTGACTCAGGGTGCTCAATCTGTGGGCACCATGGTTGCTAGAAGATTTATGCTGGGATTTTCCCCCTGTGTTTGTTTCAGTTATGTGGAGGGCGTCGGTGATGAGATGGAGTCTGAAGCCAGAGTCAGTGAAAGTGTTCTTTATGCCCTATTTCTGGGTTGGCTTCCCCTACATGGGATCTTGGTTGCAAGTTGTGGACTCTTTCATCTGACGGGGTGTAGTGGTTCCAATCCTATTACTGTCTGTGGTGCCCTTTGCGAGGGGATGATCTGGCTGGTGGCATTTGCTGCAAAAGAGCTTGCTCATTCTAGTCTTCTTAGATGGAGTGGTGGTTCTCAGCTCCTAAAGATGGTTCATGAGAATATCCCTCTTATGGAGGATTGGTTGGTACCCTTTCCCTATGTGGGCTTGGATGTGCCTATCAGTATTGTTGTTCTGACTGGCTGTAGTCAGGGTGAACAACGAAGTAGTTTTTTGGTGATTGGATTTTCTTCGGCTATTCATGCCTTTTTCTTCCAGCTTGATATGGCTGTGGATTTTGTGGAGGGGAATTCCCTCACTGGTATCTCTGGAGGGGTAGAAATGTTGAGGCAGCTTGCAAAGGGGTTCTTTCCCCCTTTTTTTGATGATTTTGTTAGAGATTTCTGCTCTCCCTGCTAGGGGTGGACATAGCTTTATGCTTTGTTTCTTTTCCTTGTTTAAGGCAATGTGATGCTTTAGAAACTATTGAGGTTGGAGAAGATGGTGATGACTCTTCAACATGGAGAGTTGGATTGGCTAACAGGCTACTTGCAGCCTGTGTTTGTTTTTATGATCCCATTGTGATGGAAGTGGCTCTCACTTTCAGTTTTCTTTTTTTTTGTGTTGGACTGTCCATTATGTTTTGGTGGGACAGTGGTTTCTTTTTTTCATGTGACCAGGGGACTGCTGATAGTTTTTAAGGGCTCACTTTGGTCCTTTGTTTTTGGATTAAGTTTGCTACTGCTTTGGGTAGTGGTCTCGTCCCGGAGACTGAGGGTTGTGGTTCATTGTTCATGAGGAGGGCTTGTTATTTGGTGTTTTCTTCTTCTTTCATGAATCCTATGGAGGTGGTTGAGTCCCCTTTAGAGGTGGGGAATCTTCTCATGATTCAGGAGATTTGCATTTGTTTGGGAGCCCTCTTCTCTAGATATTTTGTTGAAAGGTGGTTCTATGGTATACTCCTTGTGTTGTTGGTCTTTCTCTCTACTACCCCTATTGAGGTGCGCTCCTTGGATATTGAGGTGGAAAGGAGTTTTGCAGCCTAGAGGCAAACCTATGGTCGTGAGGGTTTTGTTTACCATTGTTGGTTTCTGACAGCTTGGCTTTTCACTTCGAGCAAGTTTGGAAAGCTTCAACTGATAGTTTGTTGGTTGAGCTTTGGTGATGGTCTTTCATGACCTTGTTGTTCTTTTAAGTTTTCTTTGTTTTGCACTCTAGATATGATTAATATGTTGTTAATGTGTATCTAGTGTGCTGTTATTGTACCATGGGCCAGAACCCTCTTGCTTCTTCTTAATTCAAAAACAATTGATAGTTTATATTAATTAGATACACACTGAATTATCTAGCACATAAAATTTCCAGATTGTGGCTTATAATTATTTCATCTGATGAATAGGATTTGTAATGATGTCAGACCATGAAATACATTAAATAAATTTAACATATAGATTTTATAAGATTTAAATAGATTAAATACATTATATCTTATTTAAATAAAACTATTATAATTTACGAAGTAATATAAAGAAAAGTGAGAGTTAGTCTACTCGTATCAATATGTTTTTGCAAATTTAATTTTTAACATTAAATAAAGATTTTTTAGGTGGTTATATAGAGTAATTGTCATTTATGTCTTATTTAAAACAATGTCTAATTAAGCTTTGACTTTCAATTTTTCCTTCAAGAAACTTATGGTTTTCGTAAAAGATGAGTTTCATCTTTTTTGATGCTTTTTATTTTAATGGAGATAGGACCTACTCGTATGAAGAAAGATGATAACTAGTGTAGTTTTCATGAATTGAAACTGATCGTGTCTGTTGAAGAAGGTGGAACCTCATGAATATAAAGAGATAATAAAAAATCGAGAGCTGTGAGATAAATTTAGTGAGCCAGACTTGATAAATTTATTAATTCCATGAAGGGGTTTAATAGTGATCTCTCAATGAAATTTGTCAACTCCTAGCAGCAGGGGAGTGTATCAATGTGGAGTGTTAATTTTATGCTTACACCAAAGCTCATAGTCGAAGCTACGGGTCTAGATTATAGTAGTGAAAAATTTTAGCGAAAGAGTGGAGGAGACTATAATAAATTTTCCAGAAGAATCTCTTCAAAAAGGGTGAGAGGCCTATTATTTTTTCTTCTAGCAATGGGTATAATAGGTCTTCTCTTCCTGTCCCTTTATCTCTAGAAATAATTGAATACAACAGTTAAGAAATATAAATGAATAACTATTTCCCTCTGAATTTGAAGGTACAACTCCCTTAAATGACTGATATTCAATGGATATTGATCTTTCCTAATCTAACAGGGGTATGTTCTTAATCTGAGAACATAAGAGGTAAACCAAGCTAGGCCTACATAGGAACTAACTCAGACAGATTAAATTCAACTAAATCTAGCCAATCTCGAGATCTTAGTAATCATACAAGCTCTAAAAATTGGTAATACAATGATAGATAATGAACATGCAGGATGCTGCAATGAGAGATTACTGATTAAAACAATAATGAATCAATCTATCTAATAGGAAAATTTCTCAAACTTTGAATAACACTAAAACTTCACCTCAATTACTGTATCAAATCATAATACAGAACTTTGGTTCAATCATAAACTGTAAATCCAATTTCAATGAAACATTCAAATTAATAGAAAGATAAATACAATGCAATGGAATAGTTAAAACAATGGTATTCATACATACACAAATTTGACTCAGCAAAATACCATTCCTCACACCAAAATTTAGCCGACCATCGTATTGATTTTCAAAATAGTACATATAGATCCCATAGTTGGACCGTTACAAAAAGGGGTAACTAAAACGGTTCAATTTCCCTAACCAAAAATGATAAACACATGTTTATCCATTACAAGATTTGTCAAAATTAATACAAGAGGGAATATTATGTTTAAATTTTCTTTCCCTTATCTATTTTTGCCCTATAGGTGGTGACAGCTGTGATGAGCAGAATTTTCTCTTTATGTCTATCGATATGGACATTGGTATATATGATGAGCCACCTGGAATGATCTTTGGTCAGGATCTCAACCACATCTACCCGATCCTTGAACTCTTCCTGTAAGATGAAAAATATGTGGTTTAAGGATATGTAAAGATATAAAGATGGGGTTTGAATTGTTAATTGTTATTTGTGTTAATTTCCTTAACCCTATTTTACACTTACTTGAATTTAATTGATTGTATATTGCAATTATGACTGTGATTAAGGGAAGATAAGATGCTTCTTAATTTCACCCTCAAATACACAAATAGGAGATCCAATTTTGATCAACCCCGAAGGGTTAATACACAAATGAATCCACTATTTGGAAAGAGACCAAGAAAGGGGACCTTAAACTCTATAAATTGATTGATTAATATGATTAATGATGGTAATTGAAAAGAATAGGAGAAAGTACCAACCTTACAAAATGGTAGAATTGCTATTTTTTGAGATCTGTAGACTATTTTTGGAGATGCTGACAGTTGATACCGAACCGAAACACAGAGACAGACAAAACCCAAAAATTATTTTCCATTCTGATGTTGTCTTATGAAAAAGGTCAACCCTATACCTCTTTTTCCAACTCGATCTTCTCAACTGTGAAAGTGTTCCTGTTCGCACAGTCCAAAAGAAATCTGAAAAGGGTATCTAGATCTGGCCTCGGATCTATGGTCCCGAACCTGTACCTACAAGAAAAATGTTTGTTTGTTTTTCGGGAGGGGTTTGCCTTGGTCAAACCCCGGTTTTGGAATTAAACTCAATATATGTAATTGAAAATTGTATAAAGAATAACAAAGCAAACTCAAATTCACCTTGCATGTAATGTCCTTGTGGTGGGTTCGAATCCATGGATCCACAAGTATGCTTTAAAAAATAGAATGTAGAATAGAAGGATGTCTTCAATCTCTTGCTTGTAGATCTCCAACACCAAGTCTTGAATGGATTTTTGAACTTGACAAGGGCTTAGGAAGAAGATGGATGGAGAGATCACCAAAATGGCATTTTTTGCTTGAATCCTTTAATGGCCTCCAATGGATCTCCTTCATGTAAATGGATACTTGAGAATGATGAATGCTTGCTTCAAATAATTATTAATTTCTTGCTTGGACTTCACTTCATAAGGATGCTTGATGCTTGATTAGAAGACTTCAATTGCTTGATCGTGGTTTCAAGACTTAGAGAAAATGAGAGGAGAAGGCTCCCTTTTATATGAAATTTGGGCACAATCTTCTAAGGAGGCCTACATACGATAATTAAATCATCATTTAAGCCTTTACCCCTAGGAGAGGACCTATATTAAATATAATTTAGGAATCAACCAATTTGGAACCCAAAACATCCGACCTAGAAGTGGGAATAAACTTTTTGTGAAGACTGACATCCCAGAAACCAAAAGTTCCCAGGATTTGGACCTTGGGACAGGGTCGAGGTCGGTCCTATCCTAGGACAAGGCTAAGTTTTTCCCTATCCTAGGATAGGGGTGAGGTCAACCCTATCCTAGGAGGTCAACCCTGTCCCTAGATCCTAGGATCACAGGTCAGAGACCCAGAATGTAGAATTTAGGTCAAGAAATGGAGGTTAGAAAGGCAGGTCGGGAGGGAAGCCATGTCAAGATTAGGAACCCATTCAGAGGCACTTTTCATGACCCAAAACCACTCACTCAGAAGGATAAACCAGTCTCCTATGGAAGTGCTTCCATTTTTTGACTATACATTTAGCCCCCACTTTAGCAAGAGTATGAGTTCAACACAAACTCTTGGTAAAGGAGAACATATAGAACAGACAATATTATTAAAATCAAAAGGAATAAAGAAACCCTCAAGCCCCCAAGGGACTCGAGTCCTTATCATCCTTAAGATCTTGATAAGAGAGACATCACTTAGTTAAGAAAGGAGAAAAAGAGTGTGATTACCTCGCCCAATGAGACTATATGTCCCATTGTGAACCACACAAAGGTGTAACTGGAAAGATGGAGTTGAACCGCCTAGTGAATGTGGCTACTCACTAGTCAACCCATCAGGGAGATTCATTCTTAAAGGGATCAAAGTATTTGTAAATTGAAAACTGGCGGGATCAAGAGATCCATGTAAATCTAAACTGGAGGGATCAAGGGATCCTAGAAAAAATGTAAAAATATGTCCATGCTTCAAGGTTTAGTTTCTTTTAATCCATAAAGGGAAAAAATTTTAAATGCCATGCTTTAAGGATTAGTTTCTTTTAATCCATAAAGGGAAAAAGTTTTAAATACCATGCTTTAAGGATTAGTTTCTTTTAATCCATAAAGAGAAAAAGTTTTAAATATTTTGAAAACTATTTTGAATGTGTGTGTGTGAAAAAAGTGAGTAGAGTGTATGCCCCCATGTTAAAGTCATTGCTAACACTTTAACAGGAGCAATGATTTTAACAGAAACATATCCAACTCTACAGATTACGTTTCTACTACAAGATGCCCCCAAAAGTGGACAAATCACAGGAAATAAAACATAAACATACATAAGAACACAAGAGGGATCTACCTAATGTGAGGTTAGTACGTTCATAAGATAATATGTACATATAAATATGATATTATTACAAACGAATTAACATCATTCCCCAAAGAAAGTAGAACTACAATCACAAAGGAGGAAAGAAACTTAAGAATTATGAAGAGGAATCTTTTTGGACCACAACCTAGAGACCAAAAAGAATTCATGCTACCATGTCGCAGATCCAAGTAGATTGTACAAGGAAAACAATTACAAACAATAGCACAAGTACAAAATAACATGAAACAACATATAGAAGAATGTAGATACATATAGAAGAATTGAACAATAGTTGTGATTCTTTTATCACCTTATACCAACAGAGTAACAAGGGTCATATAAAAGAATCTATCAAACATTTAGAAACACATTACGAGGGAAGCACATTACAACTGATAAACACAAATAGGGCTACCATAGAGGGTGAGCCAATGAAGCATGTTGTCAACCTTCCCCATCTTGGCTGATGTTATTTAGGGTAGGTGGGCAACTCACAAGAGGGACTATATCCAATATAGTAGGAATGATAGCCAGTTCCAAATAAGGATCCTCTTGAGAATCATGTTGTTTGATACTAGGTGCGATTGTTAATTGAGTAGTAATCATATGAGGTTAATCATTATCAAGATCAATGGTCTCAAATTCATCTCTAAGATCAATAGGATCATCAAGAGTGTCCTCCTCATCAAGGTTGATAGAAATAGGATCCAAGATGTGAATAGGATCATCATACTCATTGGTCTTAACATCATGAATAATGACATCGACTGCATTAGGCATAGGTTGATCAAAAGTAGGTAAATAGTTTTTGAGCATAGAAGCACGGGCTCTAGCATGGGCTCTACGCTTTTTACAATGTTCATTAGCAGATTTGTAACGTTTCACTTTACTTGATATATTGTGAGAACTAGGAGGAATAACAATAGGTTCCTTCACAACTTTTGTAGGAGGAATTTCAATAGGTGGTAATGGAAGGGTATATGTGGGATTAATTTTATTAGTATTAATGGATAAAGGAGGGATTGCAGGAGTAGGCAGAGGACCACGGTTGGAATCAATCTGAGGCATACTTAATTCTATGATTTTGCGATGTTTGTAGGCTTTATATGAGTGAAAGAGATGATCAAGGCGAGGAGCGCATGAGTTAGGTAATGAAGGCCAAAAGAAATCAAGAATAGCACAATCTCTAGGCCTAGATGGTTGAAACAAACTATGATTAATTGTCTTAACTTCTCCATCATGAATAAACTTAAGACATTTATGAATGGGAGAGGCAATAGCATGCATAATAGTTATCCATGGTAAACCAAATTTGATTTGAAATTGATCAGAAGTAGGAATAACGATGAAGGTAGTATCTATAACTTTACCACAAAGTTTGATAGGTAAGTTAATAGAACCAAGTGTAGGATAAAGAAAGCCATTACAAGTTTGAATCCATGCATCAGATGAATCATAAAAATCATGTTGTAATCCTTTCATAAAAAGATTTTCTTTAGTTATGACATTATTTAAAGATGTGGGATCAACTAGACAACCACAAGTAGGGATATTAGCAATCCTAGCATAAATATAAAGGGGACCATCAGGAGCTTTAATTGTTTCAGAATTATCAAAAGTAATTAGTAGTTCCTTAGGTCGCTTATCCTTAATTGGTTTTTGAGGTTGAGGTGGAATTGGAAGTGGAAGTGCAGGTGAAGGATATTGAACAATATTTTTTGATGGCACAACACTCTCCACATGATTAACAATGTTATTAAGAGCCTCCATCTTTGAATCATAAATAATGTCTACAGAAGATGGTTGAGCTATAGTATTAGTATCATGTGTAGGTAAAGGATTGGTATAGATTTGAAGGTTCTGGTTAGGAGGAGAAACAGATTTGTTTCCACTACTATCAAGAGTATCAATAGACAAAGCTTTAGAATTAATTAAGTCTTGAATCATATGCTTTAGAGAATAACATTTCTTAGTGTCATGGCCATTCTGGTGATGGTATTGGAAAAAAATTGGTAGAATCAAAGGATTTTGATGCAATCGTAGTAGGAAGGAGAGGTCAAATAGGAGGTAAAGTAATCATACTAGCACTTAACAACCTACTCATTATAGAATGCAAAGTTTCAGAGAGAGGAGTAAATGTACAATTCATACGGAAAGCAGTGGATGCAGCAGCACTATTGGAAGTAGTCGCAACTTGATCAACAACCACATTTTTTTTTTTATTAATCTTTACATAGTTGTTAGGTTTCTAAAAATTATTGGGATTAGGAGCATTATCACTCTTATCAACTGGAACAGGAGGCATTGGAGTGTTGCTCTCAAACTGGCTCACTTGTAATTGATAATGGTGAAGTGTTGCACATAAGTGTTGAAAGGAGGTAAATTCAGTAAGAAATATCTCTAATATCCTTTTGTAAATTTGAAATAAACATATGTTGAATATCAATATCAAGAATAGGATAAGAAATCTAAGCATACAAATGTTTAAATCTACCAATGAAATCAGTCAATTTTTCCTTAACATTTTGTTTACAATGCATTAAATCAGATAAGGACACTTATGGTCCAATGTTATTTTGGAACTGTTGAATAAAAGAATTAGCAAGTTTGGGAAAATAATTGATGGAATAGGGAGGTAAGGAATAATACCATTGTAAAGCCTTATCTTGAAAGGCTCTAGCAAACAATTTAGCCAAAATCCTATGGTCATGAGCGTAATCACTACAAAGGATTTGAAATATTTTAACATGGGTGACAAGATCACCTTTGCCATTGTAAGTCTCAAGACGAGTCATATCGACTTGTTGAGGGATAGTAGCACGAATGATGTCTAGGGATAAAGGGCTACCCATATCACATGTATGAATGGTAAATTTGGATTGAGTCAAAGAGGCAAGTTGTTGTTGTAAAGATGACACAGTTTGAGCCAAACTAATAATTGTGGAATCGTTAGAGGAAACAGGTGGCATAGCAATATTAGGAACACTAGGAAAAGTGTAAGAAGTAGCATGAATGGAAGACACAACTAGTGGAGCAGTAGGAACCACAGTTGGAAGAGGATTAGTACAAGTAAAGGGCACACTATTATATGAAGGTTGTGAGGTAGGTAAAGATACTTGTGGAGCACTCATAGGAATAGCTGCACTTGGGATAGAAATTTTTATTAAAGGAGGAGTATAAGTAGGGATACTAGGTAGAGAAATAGAAGAAGGTCCTATACTAGTGACAATAGGTGTGAATCCTAAATCTTGAGCCTCTTGAGCAAAAGGTTTAACATTCAAATTCACAAGGTGAGTAATACTACGCAAGAAATTGATACCTTGAACATTATCATGGAGAAATTTTTTAAGAGCCTCTATAGCTTGGATGGAATCTTGATTATGGTTCTCTTGGATAAGCCAATTACCCATTTTATGAAGTTTGGTTGAAAGGTTTTGCACTTGCTTAGGAGGAACACTTAAAGCATCATCCTCATCATGAGATGAGTGCGAAGAGTTATGCTCCATAGAAGGATTGGAATTATGAGTTATCAAGTTGTCATCCGGGATCCTAAGGAAAGGAGTAGAAGACTCGGGATCAAAGGAACCCATAAGTCTACGACTTATTCTAACCGGGATACTATAAGTAGGACTAGATGTAGTAAAGCTCATACACCATACTTGATGCAAATGAACTTACAAGATTTTAGATCTATTTAATTGAAGTTTGAAAGAACATGCAAGATCTAACATACACAATGCAAATCTAACACCAAAAAGAAAGAGTTGTCTATCGCGGGTTCACCAAAATGTAAGATGACAAATATGTGGTTTAAGGAGATGTAAAGATATAAAGATGGGGTTTGGATTGTTAATTGTTATTTGTGTTCATTTCATTAACCCTATTTTACACTTACTTGAATTTAATTGATTGTATATTGCAATTGTGATTGTGATTAAGGGAAGATAAGATGCTCCTTTCTTTCACCCTCAAATACACAAATAGGAGATCCAATTTTGATCAACCCCAAAGGGTTAATACATAAATGAATCCACTATTTGGAAAGAGACCAAGAAAGGGGACCTTAAATTCTATAAATTGATTGATTAATATGATTAATGACAGTAATTTAAAAGAATAGGAGAAAGTACCAACCTAACAAAATTACAGATCAAAGATTGCTATTTTTTGAGATCTGTAGACTGTTTCTGGAGATGTTGATAGTTGATACCAAATCGGAACATAGAGATGGACAAAACCCAAAAATATGTTTCCATTCTGATGTCATCTTATAAAAAAGGTCAACCCTGTACCACTTTTTCCAACTTGATATGCTCAACTCTGAAAGTGTCCCTGTTCACACAGTCTTAAAGAAATCCAAAAAGGGTATCCAAATCTGGCCTCGGATCTATAGTCCCGAACCTGTACCGACAAGAAAAAAATTTTTTTGTTGTTGGGGAGGGGTTTGCCTTGGTCAAACCCTAGTTTTGGAATTAACCTGAATATATGTAATTGAAAATTGCATAAAGAATAACAAAACAAACTCAAACTCACCTTGCTTGTAATGTCCTTATGGCAGATTTGAATCCGTGGATCCACAAGTATGCTTCAAAACATAGAATGTAGAATGGAAGGATGTCTTCAATCTCTTGCTTGTAGATCTCCAACACCAAGTCTTGAATGGATTCTTGAACTTGACAAGGGATTTGGAAGAAGATGGATGGAGAGATCACCAAAAGGGCACT
>MU225686.1:1725163-1745238 GCA_018584345.1 Thuja plicata | reverse complement strand
GAGAGAGAGAGAGAGAGAGAGAGAGAGAGAGAGAGAGAGAGAGAGCTTAGCTCATACAATGTTGAAGAAGAAGAAGAATCTCATGTGTGTTTCCAAATGAGAAGGAGAGCCATCTCTTTTAATAGAGATGTGAGAAAGGAGTTACATTGTAACTCCCATTTTTGTGTATGCCACATATCACTAGTGTGTGAGACAAGTGTAGGATTCCTCATAAGGAGGAATATATATTTTCCTTAATAAAGGAATTATCCTCACACTTGTACAAGAAGACAAAATAGGTGTAGGGATTCCGTAAGAATCTCCTACTTACATTAGTACAAGTGAAGATTAAATTCTAACATTAATCAATGTTTTTTTGAGTAGCGATGTTAGGGAACCTGTGAGAACTTAGGAATATTATGTCATGTTGCATTCTTATTTTTTGAGCAAAACTATATCTATTCTTTAGATAATGTGCATTGTAATAGTAAAAAATAAAAATTGACTACATCTTTAGAGATTAGTTGGTCCGTCCTCTTGTGTCCCTGGCGGGGCGCTACAGATAACATATTATTAAATTATATGCATAAAGTTTTAATATGCAATTGGTTTGGGATCATTTCATTTTGTTTTGTGAAAGATATTTGATACCTTGCTAGGAAGAGCTTATCAATTTCTAAGTTTTAGAACAATAAAATGGGTTTCAGGATAGAGACCATAACTTTTAAATGAATTATTAGATTTCTGTAATTTTTTTATATGATTTAGAAAGTATGTTTATAAACAAATCCACTAGAAATATTTCCAAGATGAGGTATCTAATGAAAATGGTGAATAACAGAATTCAGGGTTGACAAACTATCGCAACTAGGACACATTTTGAAGTTGTTGATTGAATTTACTTTGTATTTGAATTATTGCTTGAGATATGAAATTGATGTAAAATAAAGCGTGGATCCTAATGAAGGATTAATTATTGTGAAGATTATTTGATGAAGATGATGCTTATGTTGTTTGGTGATTGAATATGCCTCTAATATGATGAAGTTTGTTGATGAATTTGTTAAAATGGTTGATTGGATCATATAGATCCTAGAAGTTTAGTTGAGTTTGATGATGCTCTACATCAAATTGGTATTAGAGCCAAGCAAAGATCTGGGCTACGAGGAGTTTTTTTTTAATAATTTTTTATTGGTTTTGGTTGCAGGTGCTTATCCACTAGCTGCATATGAGGGTTGGGTTGTATAGACACTCAAATTCTGTCAAGGGCCAAGAGAAGGTCCTGGACCAAGGAATGGTCCAATTGGTTTCCAAGAGACTAAGGAAAGAGGAACGATGTGTCTCCTAGGTGAGGCAAGAGGTGAGTTTTTTCGATTAGAAAGGTAAAGGTGGATGTCTGATTGATAAGGCATTGGGAAGTGTAACCATGTATGCTCCACTGAAAGTGACACTAGAGAAGAAGATGGAAAGGATAGTCATCTGTCCTTGAAGACAAAGTTGCCTAGGAAAGAGACATGGTAGAGAAGAGGCACCAAGAGTGAAGAAAATAAAAGAGGAAAAGAGATAAATACAAGAGGCAAATATGAATAGAGACAAAGCTAAGCATGGACATTCTGAGTCTAAATGTTTTCCTCCAGAGGACATTTCCAAGAGACTTGGAAATTTTTTCAATCTCGGGAGTATGGTGGAGGAGAACCTAGCACAAAAGAATATCAAGACATCAACATGAGATAGTATGATGTTTTGAGTCTAAAATACCATGTATATGTATTGTAATGTTGTGGGAATAAAAGTTTTAAATGCTATGCAAGACATTTGTAATCATTGTCAAAGTTATATTTCTAGGTCCTATTTTGGTCAATAAGGTCAAATTGTAAAAGGAAACCCATGGAAGGGTAAATTTGATGTAATGAGTCATTATCAGTCCATTGAAACATTTTTAAAATGTTATTGCAAGGTTTTAAGTCATATGTAGCAAAAATGCAAATGTTGCCATAAAATAATATTATAAAATGCAACTTTTCAAAAGTTGCCAAAGTTGCTCATATGTTGTAAAGGGGAGGATTATTGGTCTAAAATGTGGTTGGGCAATTTTAAAATATCAAAAATACCATTAAATTATTTTTATGGTCATTCCAAATTAGAATGAGAAGAGGGAAACATTTTAGAGTAATTTTGGTGCATTCAAACTTATTGTTTTGATTGGTTTTACTACTATTAATGTTGTTTCTAGGTCTTGTACAGACTTGTACGGCCTTAAAACCATGTATAAATTGTATGATTAGAAATTATATTTAATAATATTCCATCTTATTTTGGTTTGGATTAATTGCATAGAGAAATGAAGAAGCTACAGACGTTTTGGTGAAAGTTGTTGATTGTAGATTTGAGATCTTCTAGAAAGACTCATATTACAGTGTTTGGTATGGATGCATATGGAAGAGTTAAGACCTATAATTGGAATATTTGAATGATATGTAAATAAAAAAAAATTTTCTTCTTGTTTGATTCATTTTTATGCATATTTGTGAAATTTATGAAGATTTTGGTGAAAATTGGTTTTAAACTATCTTAAATGGAATAAGAGGCAAGGGTTTGTGATTATATAATGATTTAACCATTTGAAAATTTAATGGATTACATATTATGAAAATAGATACATAAAGGTTTCATATTCAATTGGTTTTCTATTATTTGGTTTTGTCTTGAGAAAGATATTTGATGCCCTAGTAGGAAGAGCTTATGAATTTCTATATAATGGAACAACAAAATGGGTGTCGAGATAGCGACCATAAATTTTACATGAACCGTTGGATTTCCATAAATTTTGGATATGATTTAGAGACATCGGGTATGAACAACTTCATTGAAGAGAGATTTCCAAGTTGAGGTATCTAATGGAAATGGTGAATGACATAATTTAGGGTGAAAAAACTATCGCAACTAGGATAGATTTGGAAGTTGTTGATTAAATTTACTTTGTATTTGAATTATGGATTGAAATATGAAATGGATGTTTATAAGGTTTGGATCCCAATGAAGGATTGATTATTGTGAAGATGATTTTATTAATATGATATTTATGGTGTTTGGTGATTCAATATGCCTCTAATATGATGAAGTTGTTGATGAATTTGTTGAAAGGGTTGATTGGATCAGACAGATCCTAGAAGTTACATTGAGTTCCATGATGCTCTGCATCACATCTTCTAATTATAATGTGAGTGTTTAATTAGTTGAAAGGTTGTCTACCCTAGCCCTTCTAATATGGAAACTTATCTTTGGAGGCATATAATTGATAAAAATTAATTTTTGGTTTTCATTATTAGGTCTCTTAGAAGTGGGTATTTTGTATACAAGTTTTTTATATACTTAGCAATGAACTCCCTTCTAGGTTCATGTAGTTCTTTATTGACTTGGGTTAATTTTACAAACAAAGAGTGTTCATCCTCTACACTCTTGAACCTATTCTCAAAAGGGTTCTTCATGTCATCCCATGTTACAATAGAAGCATTGGGTAAATGGTAGAACTATTGTACTCCCACATTAGTTAACATTTGTACAAATAACATGATGGCTACATTATGATGTTGTACCCCTATCACCCCACAAGCTATGCAAAAGGCATTTCAATGTTCATTTGGAGATCATGTCTCATCTCCATTGAACATGGGAAGATTGTCACGGGCTCCTTTGGGTAATGGATTAAAATTATCTCCCATGTTCAAAGGTCCTACAACTACTCCATGTGGTTGATCTAATATAAAGGCTAGGATTAAGGTTACTATTGGGGGAAGGTTCATTCCATGTCAGGTTAAGACTTGCTTGATGAAACATGCAAGGACTACTTTGGTTTCTTTGGGCGGGGAAGAGGGTCTACGCTTTTCTTTCCTTTTAGATGTAAGATTATAGGAAAAGTTAACTCCTTTTAATTCTTGGAATATAGGATCAAAGAGGTCTTCCCTTCTCTTAGATCTTGTATAAGGCCTAAAATCTTGTTTTTTTGATAAGGGACACAATTACTTCATTGATTGTTTGGGTGTTCTCTAATTATTGGAGTTTTAAGGGTTTGGTTAAGGGATCAGTTTATATCTTGATCTTCTACCCATCTTCTTCTTTGTCTTTCTAGAATAAATTTTAAATTAGCGGCTAAATCCTCATCTCATTCTAGTACCAATATTTCTCGTCTATAATCGTCTAGAATCCTTCTCATACACCACGCCAATATATTCAATTGACTAATCATATCTTCCTGGTAATCTTAAAATCATAAATTATGCTGTAGCACATGAAATATATTTTCATGGGGCAACACCATTGTACCTCATGACCAGGTGACTTTCAGTCATTAAATAATGCTTTTCCAAATCTCGAGTAGATTCACCAAATTTATGTTTGCTAACAGATTTATCCTCTAATAAACTCTTATAATAAATGAATCTAAAAACCTTTAATCATATGGATATAAAATATGATCCAATATTTTGGTTTATCTCTCAAAATTATACCCTTTGAATTTAAAGGTACAACTCCCTGTAAGATATGCAATGAATTTTAGGATTTAAATATTCTATTACTTTTAACCACAAACTGTCAAAAGGAATAGAACATTCAGTACATAACTGTGATTTTCAAATATGTGTAATAAGTATGATAAAAAATATACCACTTAAGCTAACTAACTTAAAGATAATTCAAGCCAAATTATAAAAACTAATTCATACTATATTCTTTGCATCCATAGATTTTCATGAACAATAAACAAGCAAAAAACCATCATATGAAAATGAACCCAAATAGAAGTTTAACAATTCACTTTAAAAACATGGATTTAAATATTGCAATAACTTTCATTAACCAACTGATCAATGTCTTTTGTACTACACATCAAAATTTCAAATTTAAAGTAATAGTATGAAAACCAAGTTAAAAGGGTCGATCCTCCATAAGTCATTTTATAGCATATTTATAGCCTCCAGGCTATCATAGTTCTTAAGAAACCAAAGTAAAACATATCTCCACTCAGTGGTAAGAAACAATTTTAGATAACTACTAGCTAACTAAATCAAGATAAAATCCCAAAATTCTAGCAAAAGGGTATGTTGACAGGACATTGTTGCGGCCTGGCCAATGGGAGATGAGTTTTCACTCAATACAATAGTATCAGCCAACTTTGCCTAAAGAGGCGTGCGGGATAGCTAGCTCTCCTATCCTCCAAGCACTTGATTATCAGTTCACAATGGTGCCAGCTTAGCTTAGTTGGAAAACTTACTATTTATTTTGATGGGATAGCTAGTTTTGACTTGTAGACCTCTAAAACTTTGGGGATAATGGGTTTCCCAGAAGCATAATTTATATCCGAAAAAGAAAAATAGCGAAAGATTGGATAGGGTTAGTGTAGATCTCTAACTATATCCATGATACAAATTCCCTTAACATCAACAAATTTCTAGATAAAATAAACAACAGATACTGGATATACATATAACCTTCAATCACACATATCAATAGAAAAGTAAAATATTTCATTGAATCATTAAAGAAATGGAACAAAGGACATAAGAAAGCATAGAACATGACAAATTTTTTGCTAACTCTGGGATCAGAAACAACACAGAGCTCAAAGCTGAATGGTGTTCCTCATTCTTCCATTAAATTCAAATCTAACATCACTAGTAGTTACACTAGTGGCTCCAAGGGAGCATTATTCTACTCTGAACTTCTGAAAGACAAGATTGCTAAAAGACTCAAAGCTTGTATTATTACTGGAAAGCTAAATCATCAATTTTATGACCCTTTGAATGGTGTCAAAATTTGCATTTATAGAAAATTCTAACTACCTAAGGGATTATCTTTTCACTAGCTATTTACATTATATTACAATATTTATAGCCGGTACTACCTGCTCTGTCAGAATTTCCTAATATAATACAATAATTTGAGAAGATAAGAAAAGAAAGAAAGAAAGAAGCCCTAAGAAAACTGCCATTGGAAAGATCATCCTTGTACTTGTAGTCATGATGGAACTTCCCTAAGTGACCTGGGACATATTCCCTCTTTAATGTTCTTTTGTACTTTGGTGACTGGGCGAGTCAGTGTACGCCAAATAGTTAATGCTAGAATGACACCTTAAGATCTAGGAGGCATCTGCAATGAACCTATGGATAAATAGTGACAAGTAATGCTAGGAGGGATAGAGATAGACCTGACAACATGTTATAGATATTTATCGGTCTACTTGAGTAAGTTGTCAACACTTATTACTATAAAGAATACAATACTAGGAACCTGAGGTCTAGGATCTGAGAGCTTATGCTCAAAGAATAAAGAATGAGACTATATAAGACTTCTACTAAAGGATCCCTAGAGTCCAAGATATTTTAATTCCTTTTAAATCTTTCATATGCCTCCAAAATCTGAAGTATGCCATCTTCCTTTATATCCTTCAAGCAATCCCAAAGATCCACAGATCCCTCAAAATGAAGGCTGACATCTTTGACATTATCTTTTAACTCTACAACCATCTTGGCCACATCATGGGAATTGAGAGACACTTGGTAGACTTCCACCATGGTGGTGCCATTAAAATTTCCCCTAGGTCAAATTTAGGCTCTTAGCTCGACCACTTCATCAAATTTACCAATTATGGAATCGATGAGAGTATAAGTCCCGGTGCTGAGAGGATCAGCCGATGTAATTTCTTGGATGAGGGCAGCATATTGGTCTAGAGAAGTCCACACCACATGTAGTTTCTCTTCCAACACTCGTACTAGTTGCTAGCCAGTTTTGACTTTGAATGCAAGTTTGGAGTATTGAGTCTGAAGGAGCCCATATGATTCATCCCCTAGAATGCTTTTGTTTATTAACTCATCTTCCCCGAGATTCAGAATATCTGATGAGGTATCCTTCTAGTATTCATATTTCTTGGTCTCTCCCTACCACTAGGGAATGGTGGCCTCTATCATCTTTTCTAAATCATTTAACCTGAAAATTCTAGGGGAGACTGAGATAAAAAAAATTCTTATTACCCCAACAAAAAAACTTCTTATTACCCCAACCTGATGAGCGATCCACTCATCCACCACTAATGCCTTCTTCTTCATAAATTTCATAGTATCAACATCAATCTATGGTAGCTGTGTCCTAATAAATTAGGGTCTAGATGTTTCAAAAGTGAGGTGGTGCACTAATTCTGTTAGAAGTCCCAAAAGATTAGCATTGGTTTCTTTCAAGTCCTAAATCTTATCAGATTGTTTCTCATAGCAGGCCCGAATAGCCTGACCCACTTCATTAGGAGGTCTAGTTCTCCCTATTGAGTTCTTTTACCTAGAGACACCTCAATGATTACATATTCTTTGATAGCTACCTCAGAATCCTCTTTTCCTGCTGAAGGGGCCGTGACTATCACCAAAACGTAGCCATCTAGGGCCCTTCTAGTGTTGTGAAGGGTACAAGCCTTCTTGGGATTCTTATAAATTTTTCACCCAGCCAAAACCTTGGCAAGTGATAGTGGAGCCGTGATAGTAGTTGGGGATTTTCTTTTCTGGGATTCCACTAGCCACTGCAGTGGGCTAGCTAGCCCACCTATCATTGTCCCTGAGATTGAAGTGTCCCTAGGGTTCAATTCAAGTTTCCCCCATGTATATTTTTTTTTGTATCAATGGGGTCCTTGCTTGTGTGTTCCTTATCCCCCTCCCTATCACCCTCTAGAATGGTGTTCACGGGTGGACTGGGTGGAAAAGGAGGCAAAGGTAGGTCATTGAGATCTACTTTTTGAAAAATATCTGCAACTTTGACAACCATGATATCCGATGGTATCAGCAAACTTTGATTACTAGTTAAGCCCAAGAGCACATCGTTAGAGGTTACGGTTGCTCCTGAAGCTCCAATTCCCTCTTTAGCTAGTGGTTTCTCTATGACTGGGTTGTTCTCTTGTTCTTGTGGCATTTCTTTTTCACCTTTGGCTTCATCAAGCTAGGACTCACCTTCTCCTTGGGCGGCCACATCTTTTGGCCCTAATGACTCAAGTATGGGAACTTTAACTTCTTGTTCTTCTACCTCTTCTATGGTATAGTCAACCATACCATGAAGCTCTTTGAGATCACCCAGCAAGAAGAAGTCATCAATGTTGATCTGTGTTATCTCTATGGGACTCATTGGATGATCCTATTTTTCATAGGAGGAGGAAGAAAGTACCTCAACTTCAAGTACATCTTTGGGCTCTAGGCCTGGATTCCTGTTCTATGGGGACTGACTTGCCTTTTTTTCTTTCTCCTTTTGAGTGGCACTTCAGGCTCTGTAGTTTTCATTGTTCCAACAATTTTTGATTCGCATTCTACACTTAACAAAATAGCTAGGGACAGAGAACCTCTTGGCAGGGGACAGGATCCTATCGGGGTAGCTCCAAGACTAAAAGTCACTCAGGAGTTTTCTGTGTCTCTCAATTTCTGGGAGTGCTCTAACTGTTCACCCAATTGCTCCATCATGGGGGCCAATTTTAGGTTTGAGACCTGAGGTGGGGTGCCAAATTTCTTCTATCTATGGGCTTTGGATTTCTCTGGGGCCTAGAAACATAAGGATCCCAAACAATACTTGTCTAACTAGACACTCTCCAGGCAGCCCTTCTCAAAATATGAGTGGCTGTGCTCAATTGCTGCACTTGAGCTAGCCTTGATATCCATAATTTTTGGCATATCCCAATCCACCAGAGGGAGGTTCATCTTATTTATACCTTTATATTTATACTCGGGGTCCTCTGGGGGCCTGGTGTCTAAAAAATTCCATGGGAATATCCAAAGCTTGAGCTTTTCCATCATCCCTTTTGTTACCCTGGTGTAGTGTCACTTATGGACATCATAATCATCTTGGTAGTTGGCCCAAAAATATTATATGTGTCAAACATGGGGGTTTACCCCCTTTGAAATTAACCTTGGCAGTCATCGAAGGGGATCATAATTCTTATGGGGGAAATAATATTTTGCTAAGTTAAAACTACTTATCTCATTTTTGGCTCCTCAGACTGTGTCTAGGGAGAAAGACTATTCCCTGCAAATGAAAGGGAATGTTGGGGTGGTAACTTTCTTGAGGGAATCCAAGGCATGAGCCTCCAAAATATGCCTGCAGAACTCTAACAAAACTATCCTATTACCACAATGTTTAGGTAATAGGAAGGGTTCTCCAAAGAAGCTGAATAATTGAATATAAGTGTGCTTGGGAAAATAGATTAAGTATGACCCCCATGCACCAACTAGGCCCATGGACTAAAGAGATAATTTGTATCCTCGATCACCAATGATAGCCTTGATCCCGTGAAAGATGAAGCCATAGTTGAGTCTACAAAAATGTGGGAAACTGTGGTCCAACTAAATCTGGCGGAAGTGGTCCCATGAAGAGACCGGACAAGTTCCTTCCCTAAAAACACCAACCATTGTTAAACCTTGGATCCCCTGGCACTGTCGGGCAAGTGGCCAAAGTATGTAAGAAGTCATATATAACTTCCACTCTATGTCGACCCTCCTCATCTAGTTTAAGTGCACCTTGTTGGTGGTCAAACCATATAAGAAATAATACATTCCAGGTGGAGAATTCCCAGACATGTGGCTCCCCAAAGATCCTACATAAGAAGATAACTCCCACCTGGATGGGCTCCTTGAAGTCAGAGAAAGGAATTTTTGTCTGTGTCTTCTTGTAGTCTCGGCATGAAATTTTCATTCAATGTGTTTTGAGGTGGTGTCAGGCCATATCTTCTACACCCTCATATTATTAGAGGGCCTCAGCCTTGGTGAGAGAAACAACTCCCACAAATTTTAGAATACACCACCCTTTGGTAGTGGCGTCATGCTCCAATGTGACGATGGACACCAAGAATTTGAGGGGAGTAGAGGAAACTAACATAGTAGCCATACTGCCTTGGTGATAACCCCTAGCCAAGAGAAAAATTAACTTTTGCACTTGTACTAAGCATGGAAAACTAGCTACTTGAATTATTCTAGATGTCGCTATGTTAACTAAGTTGAGCATCGAAGCTGATAGATCATTTGAATAAGGCCCTGTAATTCAGCCTAGGTGGTGACATTTGTGTAGGTGATCTCTTTAGTGTAAACTCAATTCAGGACCCATGAATTTTACTGTTATTATTATATTTCTAGGTTAGCGGGAGATTTTCCAGTGTCTTCTCTATCTTGTTCCTCTTTCTGGTGTTTATAGAGGCACTTGGGAGTTCTAGACTCCCAGGAGGTGAAGATCCTAAAGCCATTTCTTGCTTACTTTAACCTGTACCTGCGAGCCAAACAACCATCAGTACATAAACATTGAGAGGTTTTAGATTTTGGAGGCCTTGAGAATGACTTTGCCTTTTCACCTGAAATGAAGAATCATTATGGCATCCTAGATGAGATCATATGTCTAAGATTTAATATGATTTTAAGACATGAAATATTTCTTTCTTACCAAGGATCCAAAATGATAACTCAAAAAGGGGGTTGCATGAGGTGGAAAAGGCTAGGTTAATTAACACGCTTGACATTAACTTGAAAAGACAGCAATTGTTAGTGATAAGACAAGTGGCCCTACTGTCATACTTTAACATGCACCTACCCACTTGGCTGAGTAATGACACAAACAAACAATTTTTCTGGCGTGAGTGACATGAATGCCATTTGGGATGGATTTTAAATGTTCATTCATAGGAGCTAATTTTTCCATCAAGGTGGAAAGGATGGAGGAGAGAGAAAACATTAATGGCCCGCTGACGAGCTGGCCTTTGTAATTAATATATCTACCTCCTCTTCATCTAGGGAAGCACTGACTAGGGTGGTGAACTTGGTTATTGGAGGGACATGGTCTGAGAGATCATAAGTAATTGGGAAGACAATGGGTCCTCAAAGATAGTTTCCCAAGACACCTAGCTACATAAAAAATCTAAGAAACAACACGTCTCTAAGCGGAGAAAAGTCAAATAGAGCACTACAGACTTGAAAAATTTATAGAGGAAGCTAGACCCACAATGATCTACTAGAGCTTGCACCCTCAAACCTATAGCTCTTGCAAACCCAAATTTATAGAAGAAGAACAATAGACTCTTCCTCACAAAGCATTTACAAGCTACTCACAACATATAAAGGATATATAAAATATACAAAAAAAACTCCTCGCATTTGTATACTTCCCAGTAAGAAGTGGGTGATATTTATAGAAATCTATAGCTTAGGAGGGTGGACGCCTTTCCTTTCGATTCAAATAGCTAAAAATGGAAGAAGACATACCAGACTCAAGGATAATATCATGAAGAATGGTAGATACAGCCATGGAGTGACAAAAAAAATGAATGATGACCAGGAACAGACACAAAAAACACAATCTAGCCAATGAAAACCAACTGAAAACACATAGAGAAAAAGAAACATAGAAGAAAAAAAAAATAGAAAAAAAAGGGAAAGCCCAAGGTCCTACCTGAACCTTGAAATGCCAAATGGGGGGATCTATAGCTTCTTCACTCTATCACCTAAACGCTCCACTAGACTTGATGAACACAGCTTTGCACCTTTTATCCCAAACATGTCTACTTAGAAAACAAGTCACTTCATTCTCAAGAAAATTTTCCAGAAGGTAACTTGTTTGCAATAAGTGTAAAATGACAAGGTAAAAATCCTAAAATAATTCCTAGGAAAGTGCATTACTTACCAAAAGTAACTTCGAGAAACACATGGGCAGCCAAGATTCGGACCCATAACAACTAACAATCATCCCCCTTCTGAAGAAAAGAGAATGATTTCCGAGAACAAAAGATCCAGAATCACCCACTTGGGAACAACACTCTAGGACATAGATAGTGAACCAAGCCAAAAACAAAATAGAAAGCAAAGGGAAAACCAAAAAGGGGAAAGAAACAAAGGGGACCTAGCTATTTGTACACAAAATGTAGGGACAGGTATGTAGGGCATAACAATTGGTGACTCATTAGAATTCCTCATGCATTTGGGAACTCTAAAACTTTGGTTGAAATGATTGGGACCTTATCATCAGTAGAGAAGTGGCATCACACTGTGACTTAAGGATTGGAAAAAGTTGCTGAGATTTAGATATTGATGTTTTCCACTGTATGTGTCTTGGGCATCAAATGAAGGGACAAAGATGGAACCTAGTTGGAGAAAAGACATAGAAACCACACTAATATAGCAAAGCTGGCATCTTGCAGTGTTTCATGTTTCCCCAAAATCTGGATCTTCTGCCCCAAACTTATTTATCTCTTTTTTCTATGAATGGGAGGGGAGGTACTACTTTCACCAGGTTCCTCAAGCTTAGCTTGTTACTGTGGTAGTACTTCTTTCACCTCATCATCCTTTTGATTATTGAGTGGAGCGAGAAAATATAGCCTGGGGAAGTCTTTAAGTTATTTCCTCCGCTTAGGCACCCCTCAGAGAGAGTGCAGTTGATCTATCTTTCTCCAAACCCCTTTTGTTCTTGGTATTTTAAGTAACCTCCCCCTTTTCAAAATGATAGCTGTTCTTTTCTCTTTTGAGGAGAAACCTCAAAACTAGCTCAAAGAAGAGCCTCTGATGGCCAAAATCTTGTGTGAGGAACTTCTCAAGATGAGGGTAAGGCTAGACTTCATTTATCATCTAGTTCAGGACCACTAAAATGTGCGAGGAGAATCTCTTAACTTACACAACCATTATATGAAGCATACCAATCCAACGAAAGAGGGGAAAATGTCAGGGACACACAAAAGATAAGAAACCACATAAAGAATAGATGAGACTCCAAAGGACTAGGGCAAAAATCCCCCAAAACTATTTACAAGGGAGGGTGTGCCAGAGTGAATCATCCAAAAACTACTTACAAGAGGTATATACATATGATACATCTCCCACATGGGAGTTTGTTCTTCTACCTTACTCAAAGTAATGTTTAAGGAACTACTTGTTGATAGGCAGTGGGACAGCTTCTCCACTTAAGGAACTGAGGCGGTATATGGTGGCTCCACAAATTTCAAAAATGCAATAAGGTCCAAGCCAAAGAATTTGGAACTTTGTATGTTTTACCTTCTTCTCTTGGGCCTTTTCTGACAAAAGGACTAGGTATGAGAGATGAAAATCCTTGAATTGAGATCTTTTTTCAAACCATTGTTTGACTATAGCTTGGTGCTTTAAAAAATGTTCTAGTGTGTGATCTCTTTGCTCTTCCAACCATACCAAGTTAAGAAGGTGAACCTAAATGATGTTATCCTAATTTTTAAATTCTAACATGAACTCTATGACCAAGATTTACAGGTTCACATGGAACACTAATTTAGTCTGTACACTAAATAAAATGGGGAAGTCCCCAAAGCGGCATTGATTCATATGTGTTCTTCCCACAAGGAAAACCTCAAATTCTGATGCCAATATCAGGGATTCCTTTCGAGAAAGTGTTTGATTACGTCTAAAAGGTTCTTTTTGGTTGGTTCTACTACCCCATTTCCCTGGAGATAGTAATTACTAGAAAACTAGAGGGTGGCACCCCTATCATAGGCCCACTCTAATAATTGAGCAGAGGAAAATGTTGGGCCGTTATCGTACACTAGGGAAAAGTATCCAAACCTAGTGACGATGTTATCTTTGATAAAATAGATCACTACATCTATGGTGTTTTTCTTACATGGAATAGCCTCGGGTCCACTGGGTGTAATAATCATTGGTAGTTAAAATGTACCAGTAGTTCAGTGACAAGTTGGGATTTATCCCTCCTATGAAATCAAATGCCCACTAGGTGAAAGGTCTTGCCTTGAATATAGGTTAGAGAGGCATTGCCAGATTTTGCTCACTTAAAGTGGTAGTTTGGTAGGTGTGACATTTCCTAACATGCACATAGACATCTCTAAAAATGTGGGTCCAATAGTATCCAACTCGGAGAATTTGATGGGTAGTGGCATTGGCCGACCCGTGTCCAGTTCCAAAATCTCTGTGGAATTTTTCTATCATTTTTACAGCTTGTTCTTGGTCAAGAAACCAGAGGTAGACACCTTCATAGTTCCTTCAAAATAGGGTCCCATTTTTATCATAAAATGTGTGCTCTTTAGCTAGAGAGCCTGACATTTACTAGGGATGAGCACTTTTGGGCACTGGTTATTTAGCCGAAGGTGCACCAAGTCTGCATACCAGGGGTCTTGAGTGATGGATTGCATGGTGTAGGTGTGACATTTGATATGTGGGTGGACCTCTTCAATAGCTATGCATAGCCCTTATCCTCAAAAAAGTTTCATAGGTTGCATCTCTAGATCATACTCTTAGATGATAGCCATCCACTTCCCCCGGTGCTCACCCAGTTCACTTTGAAGTAATAGAGATTTGATGGCCTAGTCTGGGAGGATGGCATGTACTTTTTTGTGAATACATTTGTTGACCAAGCCTTCAAAGTCTATGTCCATGGATTTTTGGAATGTGGCCCCGACGTTAATCAACCTAAAAAGAATTATTCTATAGGTGAACGTTCCCCACTTGGTGGTGAACATCTAGACTATCCATCCAGAAAGGACATTATCTAGGAGCCATTAACAATTTGTAACACCTCATCCATTGAAGGGAGGGGGTGGTTATCTATCTTTGAGGCTTTATTCAAATTTTAGAAGTCAACACATAGTCAGATTTCCTCATTCTTTTTCCAAACTGACACTAGATTGGCTACCCACGTGGTATGTCATATTGGAAAGATTATCCAAGCGGCCAATATCTTTTGAACATCCTAATGGATAAGAGGCTCAATTACGGCATTGACTGGTCTTTTCTTTTGTCAGAAGGGATTGGAATCCGGTTTCAGGGGGATGGTGTGTGTCATGATAGAAGTATCAAAGGTCTTGAGATATTCATATCCATAGGCAATTACGTCAATATATTCTTGGAGGACCACGAGAATATTCTCTTTCTCTTCGGGAGAGCAATAGGTGCCAATGTGGATGATCCTTTTTTCAACACTCGTCCCAATGTTTACCTTTTCATATTTTTACCCATCGAGGGTTTGGGATGTTATATCTTGAGCTCACGGGTTAGAGTCAAAGATCCATTTAAGGGAAACCATCACCTTAGGGATGGTGTTGGTGGATGGGTAAAGGATCCCACCCTCATTCTCTTCTTGTCCAATATCGTTGTGCTCTTCTTCCTCCATGATCTAGTCTTCAAAGACACCAAGATTTTCCATGAAGGCGAGTATGTATCTATCATCCTCAAATACCTGAAGATTAGTTATATTATCATGTATGGACAGTGTGGGCATCATTTCAACTAAAACTCTCTAGAGTCAAGAACCCGCCATAGGTTCTAAAGTACTTGCTGGCATAGCTAATGCATCTGAAACATAATTTCATTTTTGGGGAATCAATTCGATGCCAAAAGCATCAAAATCTTCTATTAAGCTCCACACTTGGTTACAATAGGTTGTTATTCATTTAATGTGACATGTGTATTGGCTCCAAATTTTCTATACTATAAGTTCTGAGTCACCCATTTCCTAGAGGCATGTGACTCTTTTCCTGAGGGTGAATAGGAGCCTGAGGACCAAGGTCTCATACTCTGTTACATTATTGGTGCAGTTAAACTACAAGTGATATGATGCAAGGAAAGACTTCAACCCATGTGACACATGTATGACTGGGAAATTTGATTCTATGGTTGACAGATAGTTGGTTAACTAAAGACAAGATAGGTTAATACAGATCTAACGGATGGCATAAAGCATCAGATCAAAATTAATGTAGAGCTAACCTTTGAGGCATTGCACGGTGTCACCATGTGTCTTTATGGGATCATAGCTACGGGTCATAAATTTAAATTAAGGTAGTAAAGAACATAAAGATCAGACAGCTGGTGCTATGACTTGAATGTAAAGTGATAAATGTTTATTCAAGGGATCGCATTATGGCGACATGTGTCCAAAGTGATGGGACCCTCTAGCAATGTAAAGTAAGGTAAACTATAGTTAAGTATGAAAAGATGTAATGGTGGGAATAAAGACTCAGATCAAAAGTGCCTGAAATATAACCATTGAGGGAAACATGTTGTTGTGACACATGTTCAAGGGGATGAACATTATAAAATACTTGTTTTGGACCTTCCAATGTAAAGGAAAGTTATCAAGATTGATGGCTATGTTTTAAAATGATAAATTTATAGTCATGAATGGTTGGCCGCAAAGTTTTGAACTCAAAAGAAGTAATGGAGAATGTGTACTTTGCCTCAATTGGAATTTAATGCTAAAATGATGGGATAGTTATTCGATCAATCATTCAAGTCTCATTTTGCATAATTGTCAAAATTGTGAAGCAGAGCAAAGTTGCAGTGATCGCATTCAGATTTTCAAGATACCTACAAAATGGGTTATTCTATGGTACTAGTGTTTCTGAAGTTCACAAAAAATTGAAAGAATATTAGGTTTTATAGTAATAAGGTTTCATTGTCAAAATTATTAATTGTTAGACTTTAAAACCCTAAGTTCAAAATTCCTCCCAAAAGAGAGTTTAAAGGGAAAGTATATTATCAAGAGAGAAATGTGTGTGATGACCTAATACAGTAATTGTCGATCTCTACTTTAATGAATATACCAAAATAAAGGAGATAGTCCACAAAAACACACGTTTGAAAATTGGTGAGGGTCTGTATGATTTGGGTAAATGGGTTAAAGATGCTTAGATAGGTATGAATGGTTTATCTTTGTTCAAAGTAGTTTTCAGCTAGAGAAATGCCTTTGCCCCAAATAGTAATGTATAGAAGTTTGATGTGGCCAAATTAGTGGTGCCTGGATTATTTATGGATGTATACATGCTTATGTAGATAGCTAAAAATTATAACAACATAGCTAGGGTGGTCAAGGATAAAAATGGACACATCATGATCAGTGTGATTGTAAAAGAAATCAGAGAAATTTTTACTCAATTTAAAGAGATATATCAAGCCCAAAGGAATTTTTTAGAGAAGAACCACTAAAGGAATTTTTTAGCAAAGTTGGGGACTTGGTTTTGGTAGGACTAAACACCAAAGAACCCTTTAAAATTTATTACTTTACTCCAAAGGCTAGAGGAGTGTATAGGGCTCTTTGCCAAATATGTGGGGATGATGAACAAAATAAGATGCCCATCCATTATATGTTCATGATGATCCAGATCTTGCATCCTCATTTATTAATAATTTTTTTAATTTTCTCCTTACATTGCAGACCTAATTCATGACGGTTTGATAGGTATCAATAATTCTAAATTTGCCAAACCTTTTGCATGGTACTCCAAGCTGAGGGACATGTTTTTATTTAAGGGGGAAAATTAATTTGAGGAGGAGATAAAGATGATGAGGGTCAAAGATGATGAAGATGTGCCTATGCAAATATGGAATGCAGATATGTCTTGGGATAATAAAGATTTAAGCTATATCACTTTTGATAGGTGTTTCATTGCCAGACTTAGGTGATTACTGTTGTCTAATGATCCTAGAATTCCTGTGTCAATATTAGATCTTTTTAGGCCAAAGGAATATAAGATAGATCTTAAAATAGTACATAACTGGGGTGACATTATTCTTTATCCAGTATCTATAGTGTTCAGAGTTTATGGCTTTAGAGGAGTACCAAACATATTACCTTAGAGGGTGCCCCTTAAGATGGGATTAGTAGAAATCATACAAAAGATTGGAGGCTTAGAAGAAGAAGCACTAACCGAAAGAGGGAAAGGAACTATTTTCCCCACAATCACAACTACCCATGAATTTTTCATCATAAAGGGAGGATGGAAGCACTTGCAAACATATTTGGACCCCTATAATTTGACTACTACAATGTCAAGGTGTGCTGGTCCCAAAGCATTTATTAAGGATATGTTCATGGAGAAGACCAAATGTTTAGTATTGAACCATCAATTTAACTTTCCTAAAGATGTGATTAGAAATGAATTTGATCTGATAGAACAAGAGATCAAAAAGGAAAAATGGCTAGCATACAAGAAAACCCTTAATTTTGTACAATATTTTGATTAGTTGTATGATCCTTTAAAGAATTTTCAGCCATGGGCTAAAAAGATTGAGTCCTTAATGGTAATTTTTGAAGACATCATGCATAAATTAAACCAGAAAATGGATATTATTTTGCAAACAGAGATAGAGAGGGCCAAAGAAAATTTGGGTAGGATAATGCCCACTAGAAATGTCCCACCAGGGAAGTATGTGGTGTACTAAACGAAAGGATATACGATAATTGTACCAAGAGATGAAAATACCCTTGATCCAAAAGGGAAATGGCCATTAGAATCTAGTGATCAATTATTACAATCTCTAAAAAGGAAAAAGGTAGAAGGACAGCTATAACAACAACAACATGAATACATCTATTGTCCTTCCCAATATCCTATGCATATGGATGAGGAGGTTGTAGCTGAGGAATTATTGCAAATGGGAAGTGTTTGGAAAATATATGTTACAACCCAAGAGCTGCAAGAAGGGATGATTGAAGCTCTAGAACATGCTAAACTAGATTTAACAGTTGCAGAATATGCTGGAAAGGAATTAGACCCATTAACACATCAAGCTAGTGACAAGTTTCTTTCTAATGATAATTTTGTTAAAGATAGGGCATTTCTATAATTCTTGTGGAGAATTCATATCAACAAATTCAAAGACAAATGCCAACAAAAGAAAGAGGAACAACCTACCAAGAGCAAATAAAAAATTGAAAATGAGATAAAATACGAAATGATATCCAAGTTTGAAAAGACAACTCCTGAAGAAGGAAGAGAGTTGGTCAAGAAAGAAGAGGTATTAATACTTCAAGAATGGGACATAGAAGATGCTATTGGTTTTGATGCTGTGAGAAAGGAAACCAAAACTATCCATGCTACTAAGGAAGAAGTACAACAAGCATCAAAGGGAGTAAAATTCAGTGAAGATCATGCAACCATGGCTATGTGGAAAATAAGAAGAAAGAGCCATAAGACAACTGATAAAGATGATTGTGCAGAGCATGCATGTAGCCTCTTGGTAAATAGGTTTGCAAAAATAGGGGCTATTGAAGAACCTAATATAACTTTAGAATATGCCAAGTTTGGGGTAAGCGTGGCTTATAATGATAAAAAAAAAAATCTATTGAAAAGGATAAGAAAATTTCTATACTAGAAGGTAAACAAATGACTTAATTTTCTCCTTAAGGAGTGATTGAACAGGACCCACTCTAACACTCATCATCCATTCCAATTATAACTTATCCTCCTTCTCCTATGCCATCAAGTCCTACTACACAAGAAGATTTGGTTTTAGAGAGAGAAAGATTAAAAAATAACCCCTACTCTTTTTGATGATATTTTTAAAAAATATTTAAAAAAACCCTTTTTTCGAGCTTAGAGTCAAGATTATTGTCATATAAATTTTATTGTATTTTGATTAGATTTAATATATTATAATTTCAAAATACATCAAGTAGGTATGTTAACATTCAAGAAGATGTTGTTTCAAATAAGTAAAAAAATAGTAAATCATATCAAAAAAATTTAAAATTTATATTTAACACTAGAGGAGAGAGTCCTCTTAAAGAATATGTAACTTTTTTAATGAATAGTGTAGATTTGATAGGGGAAATTTGGTGGGAGATGAAAACTGTCAATTTCAGAAAGTTCAACTTTGAGTAGTTATAACAAATAAAATATACATTGAAAACCAATCTTTCTTCTTTTCTGCACTATCTATAAATTTTATCTATAACATATTTTGAAATCAGAGGAAAAATAGATTATTTGCATATACTTGTTTTGTGGGAACTAAACCCCAGATTTTCAGCAGTTTTCAGCAATTGAAAAATGGACTTCAAAATTTGAAAAAATATATCAATTATTGTTGAAATTTTTTAAAAAAAATTATAGGCATAAACTTCATGCATTTTTACACATTTCATTAGTTTACATCATCCTCAAATTCTAAATACAAATGCCACTATTTATGTCATTAAAGTTGAACAATTTGCATGTTGTGGTCCTTTTCCTTTATAAAAGTGTGACACAAGTTTGTACTTTTACCCCTACCTTCTTACCCATCTCTGAATTTGATACAAATGAGTATGAGTATTGGTATGTATCAAAATTATAACCTTTTTTT
>MU225686.1:1701171-1725034 GCA_018584345.1 Thuja plicata | reverse complement strand
ATTTAAGAGAATTGTAGATGCATAGTAAGAAAAAGAAGCCTAGAAAACTCTAATGAAAACTCACCAAGACAATTATTAAGTTAAAGTTATCAAGCTATTGACACGAAAGAGAGAATTTGAAGATATAATATGCTAAAAGTGTAAGCACCTATCATGTCAAAGTATAATATGTGATGAATAAGATGGCTAAAGTTGGAGAAATTGTTAAAATTGAGGTTTTGATTAAAAAGGTATGGATGATTTTCATATCAAGGGGGAATTAATTGAAGTAATCGTAGAAGAAAGGAATGATTTGATGACCCTTATTTTTGATCACCTAGTTGGATCTCATATGATTTATGAAGAGGGATTAAGATATTTATTTGGAGAATATGATGCGAAATATTTTTCCTCAAAATTAAAAATCATAAACAATGAAGATGCAAGCAATAACACCAAAAGCAATCAAGACCAAGTTAAAGAATAATTATGTCAGAATAGTTATAAAGTGGTATTTGGCATAAAAAATGTATCATTTACGATAACAACAAGTAGGGAAACATAGTATTCAATGTTGTGCTTACAAAAAAGAATATGATACAATTTAGCTGTGGTATTTTAGATTTAGACATTTCAAATTTCACAATTTGACGATTTTAACAATAAAAGCATTAGTTTCTGGTTTGGAAAAGGTTGAAGATCACAAGAATATTTGTGAAGGATATGCTAAAGGAAATAACACAAAGGATAATTTTCTAACGATAAATTATAAAAACCCATCACCCATTTCAACTAGTTCATTTATATATTTTTGGACCTATACAAATGAAGAGTTTTAAGATTTCATCATATTTATTACTTTCTATAGTATTGATTATTGATGAAAATGTCATGTTTATCTTTTGAAGACTAGTGATGAATCCATAGATACATTCAAGAATACTAAAGCACTTTTGGAAATTGAAAAAAGATGCAAAATCAAATGTTGAAGGAATGATCATGGAGGTAAATTTTCGGGATCCTTTTAAATTTATTTTTACATGAATTGAATCAAAAGATAACTCACCATTTATTTCACACCTCACCAAATTTAAGTAGCTTAAAGGATAAACTACATAGTTTTTAAAATTGCAAGGAGCATGTTGAAAACTAAGGGATTGAGTAATTCATATTAGGATATGTTATTTCTACAACTCTATACATTCTTAATTAAACTTTCACTGTTGCACTTGAAAAGATGGCTCCTCATGAAGTATGGTATGAGAAAAATCCTAATGTTCATCATTTCAAAGTTTTTGGTTGTTTAGCCTATGTCCATGTATTTTCTCAAAGAAGAAAAAAGTTAGATCCATAAAGTAATTCTTGCACTTTTTTGTTATAATAAGGAAAGTAAGGCCTATAGATTGGATAATCCCCTCAATAAAAGGATTATTATATAAAGAGATGTGTAATGTATCCTTAAGGAAGATATTAAACTTCAATGGTTATAATACATAAAAAATTCCATTATGTCCATTTAAACAAATAAATAATTAAGAATCCATAATACATTTGATAGCTAGCATACTAAAGCACATAATTCCCTACTTCTTTCATAATCATCAACCTTAATAAAGATGTTTATTTACTTTTCCTTATGGTTCTTGGAAACTAATGTAACAGAGGAATTGGTCAAGGTTCCCAAAAAAAATTTATAACCATCTTAGGGTTCCTTCATCAAGGTTTCCATGATACACATCCTTACCATATCTTAAGATTCCCCTTCCTCATGAGATTTTACCCCTCATATGTATTAAAAAAATAGCTTTTCCTCTTAATGGTATTAGTGAGTGACTAAGGAATGGAATGTGTGTGTGTGTGTGTGTGTGTGTCTATATATATTGATTTCATTATAGGGGTTCCTTATCCGTAATATAAATTAGATATAATATCCTCTAAATTAGTATTTAACACATAGATGCCTGCTAACAATATAATATAATTCATCTCATTTGATTCAATTATCAATTATAAATTATAACCCTCATCATTCCTTTCTAATCATTTTGTATGTGATTAGTACCCAATATACTCCTTTCTCTCTCCTTCTTTTCTACCTCTATATATCTTTTGCGAGGAAGGGTCACACATCTTCATCATGTTTTCCCTTTTCAATTGTCACACTATTTCACAATTTATATCATTTGAAAAAGTCACAACCCTCCATTATTTCTTCCCCTTTGGAAGTGACATTATTCTTCTTATTCCATTAATCCTTCCTTAATTCCTATAATCCATTTATGCAAATCAAAACTTTCTTATATTTTAGAAAAAAATAAATTGTTATGATTACCTTCCCTATCATGATTCATGTTTTGCACATAGGACTTTTGGTTGTCATTGATGTCAAAATTTTTGAAGGACAAAGTGTTAGTGATGGATTATTTATTAGAAGGAGGATGTGATGTTGTGTTAGTTTTAATGTTGTTTACATGATTTCTGGTCTTGATGACAATGTTGGATCTTCACTTATTGGTCTAGATATGTTCAGTTTATTTAAGCATTGTGTGATAATGTTCTAAAAGTTTATTTTAGTTAAGTATTGTGTGGAGATGTTCTATAAGCTCGTTGTCTAGATATGACTAGAGGTTTTTCATTTTGGTTTGGAAGTTGTTCATCTAATATTTAAAAAAATTAGTTGATTTCATCTTATACACACACATTGCTTTGGTCTGTAAGATTTATTTTCAAACACTTATGCTGTGTTTTGAAGACTACGGTTGTGATTTTGGGTTCTTTTTACTTTAACTTGTATACAATTATATTTTTGGCTTCATGTGCTTCCAGGGTAATATCACTACCTACATGATGATGTTAAGCTTGGGTAAACAAATATCAATTACTCTTCTTTTTCTAAGGAGTTTCCTTTGTGGTTTTGATAATTTGTTGAAGGTCAGATTTATTCTTTATATTCTCATTGATATTATTCATCCTTGGTATGACATAAATGTATGGTTATAGAAAACATTGAAGAGAAAAATGATGATTGATGAAGAAGATTTTTAAATGTTCATTGGTGCGGGATGTTGATTCAGTACAACTACCCCTTATTTTGTGTAGAGTAATGTTTTGGTTTTTTTCTAGTATTTTTTGTAACACATGTATTATATCTGAAGACAATTTTAATGCTCTAGTATTAGAAATGTTCTCTAATAAGAAATGAGCTCTTGCAAACTAGTTCCCAAAATCATTGGTGTCCATAAAATACAGTTGGATATAATGTTGTTGGATGATGTTCTTAATCTTTGTCAATCATATAGTATTCTTTCTAGAGATATTTGTGGTTTTCATGTGAGCTTTAAATTTCTATACACAATATGTTTAGTTATATTATGTTTATCCAAATTTGCTACCTTATTTGGGATCATTCATTTGGATCGAGTACACTTTACAATTATTGTTAGAATGTCAATTTGAGTCTCACCTTGGCGCATGGATATTTTCATGATTCTATATTACTTCAAATGCTATTTTCTTGGTGGACTATTCAAAAAGCTTTAGTTTCCTATTAAAATGTTATATTTTAGTGATGACTTTGGATGTTGTGTGAACTATTGGACCTATCTTAAAAGAGTGTGTTAATATTATTTATCTCTCCTCTTTCTCTTGAAGTGAACCACTTTATGTGTTTTTGGTCTAGATGGCCTATGTTATATTCATATTATTTTTTTATCTTAGTTAACATCTACTTGCATTTTACCTTTTGATGATCTATCTTATATTTAAGGAATGCATTCATGTATAGTATAAGTGTGTGGAAGTAGAGAAAAGAGAGTGTGCTTCTAAATAAGTAAATAAGAAACTTGGTTTAGTAGATATTAGAGTTTCAATAAAATATCTTCAAAAGTGTGAGTTGTGACAATGTTTATTGTAATGATCTTGGTCATTTGATCGAACTCATGTTCAATATATTCTTAATATTTATACACTAAGATTATTATTTTTTTGAGATGATAGTGAACCCGTTGGCAATTTTTGTCTTGTCCTAAGGAAATGAGATATGGTAAGTTAGTTTTTTATATCTTCATCATGGGAGAGTCGTGCAACCTTTTTTTATTACAACCATTAAAGAGATTCACACGCCTTCATCATTTATTATCTTTGCACAAGAGTCACAATATTTGAAGACATTATTTTTCCATTAGTATACAAAAGGAAAACAATTTATGAACCTTCGGTACACCTAAACCAAAAGACAAACTTTTAGAGATCACCGAAAGTACAGATATTAGAGAACATCGAATGTGTTAAGTTCAAGAGACACCTGACAAATAAAGTGGAACCTGGCAGAAGGAAACTGACAAAGAAACCTGATAAGAAGATGCAGTGAAAACCAAAAGAACATGCATAGTGCAAACTGAAAGAACAAAAAAATGCAACCTGAAAGACAGTCAAACTGATTTCAAAGCAAACCGAGCATCAGACATCGAAAGTCAGTTACATCCTAAAAAATGTGGATCTGACTTCCACATCAAATAAAACATTCATATTATATTTATAGAATTTTGTTTTGTTTTTAAAACCATTACTTAAGGGACAAGAAATATTATTGTAATTTTTTAAATTAGTCTAACTGATTGAAAACACATTGATCAAGAGATCAAGGTAAAGTTGTAAACCTATGATCATAGAGTTAAGTTTATTTTACAAGAAACTTAATTACGTCAATATATCTTATAAATAGATGTTGTAATCATTCTAAATCAATGAGAAGAGTATGAATGTATCCAATGAGCACATCTATGGATCAAACTAAAAGTTTCAAGAACCAAAACAACAAAAGATGAAATTGGTTATCAAGAACCAAGAACAGAGGCTATCAAGCAACAGAGTTATTATTCAATCACAATAGGTGATACATATATAGATGTAATTCTGAATGGATCTGTAATCAAATATAGTATATTGCATACACTCAGGTCAAATGAGTAATTTTCTAACATTCTAACAAGTGAAGAAAAAGTAAAAATCCTTTCAAGGAAGGTGGATTTAACAATCCTATTGTAAATCTCTTAACCGAGTGGACACTAAATAGTGTTGCTAAAGATCTTAATAGATTAGATTTTAATAGGTCTCCACAGATACTCCTATCATGGTAGATCATCAAAAGTGATCAACTTGTAAGCCTTAACTAGCCCCTTCCAATCAGTATATAGTCAAGATTTTGTGGGTGCCATCCCCACCACAGTTTTTACGTTCTTACAGAGGTTTTCTATGATATCATATCATGTGTTATGAGTCAATTACTTTCATGCATGTTTTGATCAATGTTTACATGTTTGATTAAGTTAAAGAATTGATATGTCTTACACAAAGATAGCATAGAACAACTAGTTGGATGAACAATTGATTACATAAAGGTTAAAGGATAAAAGGGTAAAAGCACAATAATCTGTCACCCTTTTACAAAGGAAAAGGTTAACAACACCAAAAATGTAAAACTTCAAGGGCATAAAATTCACATTTATGTTAAGAATTCGAAGATGATGTAAACTAAATAAATGTATAAAATAGGATAAATTATAAGCCAATATTTTTTTCCAAAAAAATTTAACCAAAATTAATATGTTTTTTGAATTTATTATGTCTATTTTTCATTTCCTGAAAAATATTGTAAATCAAGGACTTTAGTTCCCGCCAAATCATTATAAGTAAAACATTATTTTTTACTCCATTTTCAGAATATGTTTTAGATGACATGTATACCTAGTGCAATAAAAAAGAAATAAGTGTTTTTGATCTATAGTTTTACTGTATAAGTTATCAAAGTTGAACTTACTTGAAATCAATAGTTTTTGTCTCCCGCCACTTTTCCCCTATCAAAACTATACCAAAAACAAAATAAAATACATTTTATTGAAGAGGAATCTCTTGTCTAGTGTTTTCTATGATTTTAATTTTTTTTGAATTGATTTATTATTATTTTTTTATATTTTCTGAATCAAGGACTGCTTGACTGTTAAAATACCTACTTTCAATATTTTTTAATTAAAATAGACTATGTCTAATTAAAATACTATAAAATCTATATGAGGATATTCTTGACTCTGATCTCTACAAAAGGTTATTTTTGTATTTTTTTTAAATATCGTTAAAAAGACTAGGAGTTATTGAAACGTCACTTTTTTTGAAATAATTTTGTTTCTATGGTAGTTGGACACAAAGTGGTATAAAACATACATTTAATAGACATTTCCAATTGGAAAAGTTAAAGAACTTATCTAACTTAGCTAGAATGAATCTAGCTAGACTATATGTTTGACCAAAATTAAATTTTATTTAGAAATATTAAAATTTAGCTGTGCTGATAAGTTAGCCTAAAAAGTGACAAATTATTGTGCTTTTACCAAAAAGAGATAAAAAATTTAGAGGTATTGATTCACCCCTCCCCTCTCAGTACACATTTCCCATTATTTCCAACAATTGGTATCAAAGCTAGAACTCTTATTTTGAAAAGCTTAAATACTTAAGAGAAAGATCATAAAATGGAGAAGTATAGACTTGACAAAAGTATTGAGAATCAGAAGGTAGAAATTTTGATCTTCTATGAGCAGTATAAAGAAGCCAGACTCAAGATGAGACAACTGTTAGATGAAAGAAAGATTATTGCATCTCGTTGTAATGAGATAGATTACCAAGAAGAAGAGATAGCAGATCTATTTGAATCTTGAGGATCTACTACAAGAAAAGCATCAGATACATCAGAAGAAAGCATCACAAGCTTAAATGAAATCAATCAACATCTAGATGTACAAGTGAAATCTCTACAATTTATTGAAGAGACACACACATATGGTAAGAATGATTGATGTCATGAACAATGCTAGACAAGCTAAGAAAGAGAGAACACTTGCCATTGATGATAGAAAAAATATTATAGAAAAGCTACAAGAAAAAGAGTCTGAAATAAAGAGACTTACATAACATCACCATGAGATTACAAATCTGATTATGCTTATGAGTCAAGAGGAAAATAAAATCAATGTTGAACTCGTTGAAAGAATAGAAGCTATCAGTGAGGTAAGGGAAGAAAATGAAAATCTGAAACAAGAACTCAGAATTTAGCAGTAGCATAATGAGATAATCAAAAGAGCTGAAGAAAGAAATAAAAGAATGGATGATTTTATTGATGGACAAAGGAGAGCCAACAACAACACCAGACTATGCTATACCAAGAATGAAGAATCACCTAATCAAGCTGATCCAAAGAATGTCTATGCAAATTTGAGACCAAGAAAGCTAACATGCAATCACCATGGAAAGAAAGGCCACATATCAAACGTATGAAAAAGAAAAATGAAAGGTATTCCTAAATCTACATCTTCATTCATAGGATTCTGTTATAAATGCATCAACAAAGGAAATAAAGAATATGAATGTAATTCTGAGATGAAACAACCAAAGAAGGAAGCCTAAATAGACAAATACTGTCCTACTTGCAAATTGCATGGGTGCACTAATGTTTAATGCTCAAAGAAGAAAAAGCAAGCATGGAAGCCTAAAGGTCAAGAATCTTCCTATCAATCGAATAGAGTTGGTAACCAGTATGTATGGGATTACAACACTTGGGAAAATTGTACAACATGTGGAAGATTTGGTCACATTGCTGCAAATTGTATGATACAATGGACAAGAAAGAACCAAGGCTAGAATGACACCTAAATGACATGTTTACACTGTCATAAAGTTAGTAATCTCAAGAAGGATTGCAAAGACCAAATGAGAGAGACTAGCACCTTTGAAAATAGAAACACCATTGAAGACATAAGGAAGATGAGAAAGAAAATGTGGAGAAAAGACACAAATATTAATGAAGTTGGACCAAGCAATGCAAGAGGTGACACCCTATCCAATGGATCTGGTGACATCACCACCCCCACTTAAAGCATAATAAGTAAGTATGGTACTGCATTACACCAATTTATATTTTACATCAGTTACAACCATACATAGTTATAATGCCAAATTAGCATGATTAAAGATGCACTATGGTGTTAATTGTTAAAATCTATGAAAAATATTTCATCGGCTAATACATACGAAAACGCATCAGTATACACTCAAAGCTAAATTGTTTGCAATTATCGAAAATCAATGGTTAACATGAAAAAGTAAAAGTTTCTAGTGTAAACTGAGATTTGTTGGTAACCATATAAGATGACAAAGTTATCTTCATGATACACCAAAACCTATTGGTGAAAGTAAGAAGTTAGATGAGTTCCCCAAAGCATCACATGGTCATCAAGAGAAAAGTTAGTGTCTTAACTGATGAATCCATCTTCACACACCAAGGAGTGGTTGATAATTAATGACTTGACCTAGGGAAAAGTCTATAAATAGATGATGGAAGAGTTTTATTTCTCACCTATGATTTGAGCAAAGCAACTAGAGCGAAAATAGAGCTAGAAGAAACAACATTGCAGAGTGACTCCAACCCATTACAAAGAACTCCAATTAGATCAGTTACAACTATAAAAGTTGAAGTATGTACTAAGCATAACCAAGAACTCTGTTTAGCTATTACGGAAAGCCCTAAATTTGTAAAACAATGGCCACGACACAAAGAACTGCTAAGGTAAAGAGTATCAAGAAGGATCAGGTCAAACTAGTCAAGAAATCTTCCTCTGTAGAACCACTTTAAAAAATATTCCCTGAGGTTACATTACAACCCAACAATATTGGAGTATTCTCACGAATCCCAGCTATGGTTTTGTTCATTGAAGACGTGTGAGCATACATACAATGCAAGATTACAAAAATTAGTGACCTGGAGGTTGAACAAGCTTTCAAGAAGCTATGCAAAGATGATGGAGCTATTAAAGATGAGCACAAGCACATCGAAGTGAAAGGGCTCACAAATGGCCTATGGCTCATGAAAGAGTTTATAACTCAGTGGATTCAGTTAGTATTGAGTAGAATTCACAATCATAAGATATGGTTGGATGAGCCTAAAATGATAACCTGAGATGCTATTCATGTATTCACTGGTTATCCTATAACCGATAAGGTAAAGGCATTAAAGCAGCCACCCAAAGATGAAATTGAGAAGAATACATGAGCTACATGGGATGGAAGAGGACTAAGTGTATCCACCATAAGCGATGTGGAAATGAAATTTGAAGAATTTATCCTAGGATACAAGTTCTTTCAAGCTAGAAGGATGAATAACATAGCATCCAAAATAGTGGATACAACAATTAAGATTGTAAAGAAAGGAACTCAACTGGATCTATTAGAACTTATACTCAAGAAGATAGAAGAGAACCTAAAGACAATCAGAAATGCAAACAAAAATTCATGTAAGTTTGGTTCACTTACCATGTGCATATTATTTTACTTCTAAGAATCCTTTCCATCAATAGATATAAAATGGGATACAACAAGGCCAGTTACCATACAGATCAGTGAGCTTATAAAATCATTGGGAGACAATTTTGAGTTAGTTATGGATGAGTACTTTATTGGATTCAAGGAAATAATGCAAGAAAGAGTAAGGATCCTTGAGAAATCAATTGAGAAATTCAAGAATGATATATGTTTCATGGTAGACATAGATTTCACATATATCAAACCTGTTGTACCAAGGACAACATGGCTATAACCACTTGACTATGAAGTGAACATAGATCAACAAACCAATAAAATTGATGCATTGATAAATGAGCCCTTAGACAAAACACAACCCTAGTTTGGAACCTATGAAGAAGCCAAAGATAGAATCAAAACTGGCTTGGTTGTTAAGAAGATAGATAGGAAAAAGGATGAAATGGTCAAGAACTTGAAGAAAAGGTTGTCAATTACAGAAGAAGAAACTAAACAAAAAGAAGAAACCAAGGGACAGTCACCCGTCAATGAAGCTAAAAAGGAAAGTGACTCTAAGTCTATAGATTCAAATACTCCATTACCTACACTAGCTAAGAGGCCTATAACTACAGCTGCTATAAGGACAAGAAGTCAAACAACTCAGGACAAAATTCCTTCACCTTTAAAGAAAGGTCAAGTAAGGACCTACAAGAGGAAACCTCCAACATAGAAAAGAGGGCCAAAAAAAAGAAGAAGGCTCATTAGAACTAAGGAGGACATTGAGGACACAAAACATGATGAAGGTGTTGAAGAGGAAAAGAACAAGATACCTGAAACAATTAATGAGGTATGTGCCTCAATTATCAAAATAGGTACGGTAAATAATAGGGAGGTCAAGCAATGGTTAACATTAGATCCCTTAGATCAAAATAAGATTGAGGAGGTAATCATTGAAATAATGTGAATATTCAAATACCTCCCATTATAACTGGTAGACAAAATTCCCAAAGAACTTCAAGATAGGCTATCAGCAAGATGGACATTTGCCTTGCACTCAGAGAAAAGAATAAGGGAAAGAGCCCTAGTATCACTCATGCCTCCTTAATAAAAAATGGAGGAGATCAAAGAAAATATGAAGGTTCATTCCAAAAGGTTCTCACTGAAGAGGAGAGCCTTTCAAGTGATTAAAGGACATCGACTGGACTTAGACAAAAAGTGTACAGCCAAATGGAGGAAAATACTTGATATTCCTGAAAAGGATACAAGTCCTGAGCCACAAAGAGCTCTTACCAAGAATCAAGAGTCCAAGGATGATCAGGCTACTGAGAGCACTGAACCAATTATCATCACTGATGTAGAATTGGATAAAGAGGAAATGGACACCAAAGGCAACAAGGATATGGATGTTGCAGATGATATATGGCCAGACCCTACTATGGAAAACACTGTGGATAATATAATCATTAACAACACCGATGACCCTGTAAATGAAATTGAAAAAGATAAAGATGTCACTGTTTCCAAGGACTAGACTAAAGAACATGACACTACAATTGATGCTGCACAGGTGAGCATACTAGGCAACATGCCAATATTGATGGAAGCCATCAACATACTCCAAGAAAAGGATAAATCACCTACCAAAGATGAAAGCATACCCAAAGACAAGGGTGATGCAGAACAAAAAGATGCATCTAAAGAACAAAAACATACATCTGAAGAACCAAAAGATGCTACTCATGCATAGAAAGACAAATCTACTAATCAGAAAAATGAAGAAGAGAAGCAAGCAAAAGATGGAGAGAAGAAATAGAAAAGTGAAGAAGAGAAGAAAGATGATACACCAAAGAATATAGATGAAAAATATGCAGATTCACCCAAGGTTAATTAGGAGACATCTTAACCTAACCAATAGGTTGACACCAAGAAGAAGGAAAAATAAAATTCATCTACTAAGCCTTTAGTGAGCACTTCAGAGAAGACAAATGAACTAGCAGTAGTATTTCACACATTTGCATCCACACAAATCTCAAAGAAGAAGAAAAATAAAAATAATCCAGTTACTTTGGATGAAATTATTGAGATTCCAGTATGTGATCCTAGAATATTTGATCAAACTAAACTAAAAAATAATGCAAGACTTTCTAAGAGAAAATCTATCAAAGATAAGCTTAGAAAGGATACAAAAGAAAGAAAGGTACTTGAAACTACAAAAGACATACTACAACAGATAGTACCTGACACTAACATTGATCAAAATACTCCTATACTTGATCAATTGGTAATTCTTATAGAAGCTATCACATCTCATAATGCAGATGTTGAAAAGGCAATTAAAGAATGAGAAGAACAGAAATTTCAATTCAAACTAGAAGAGAAAATTAGCCAAGAAGTGGCAGAGAACAAGGTGAAGCTATGTAAACTTGTAAGTACATTGGACCCCATTATTTCAGAAGCTATAAACTTAATAAAAAATTTATGCACTTTAGATCAAATCACTAAGGATTATAGTGAGAAGATAGCACAAATCGATGTTGATCTACAAACAAGTGCACAAGGTCTCACTAACTGTGAAGATGCAATCAAATTGCACTATAAGCAACTAAAGAAAGCATGAAAGATGATACAAAACATTCAAAATGCAGAATCAAACTTTAGAGATGAGGTAACCGAGATCCAAGCTTTTTATTTTACCCAATCTCACATTACTACAATTGTATATGACACTAGCAAGAACACTGATTGCAACCACAGAAATGTGTTTCCTATACAATATTTATCATATGCATGTCAGAATAGCATTAGAGGATATGGTTCTGGAACACCTTAAAGAGAGATGGGAATAGATGATGGAAGAAATGACAATCTCTCATCCCCACATTCTAGACAATCTGTAAGTTACACATTTTTTTGAAATTTTTGACAACTTGTAGGTTGTACGTCTTTGTCATTAATATAAAAAATGGGAGAAATGATATGATCATAATAAGGTGAAAAGGAGAAATAAAGAAAGGAAAGTATAAGTATACATGTACATATGTAGTATAATGCATATAGTTAGGGGGAGTCATATAATGACAACATATATACAGGGTGTACATACTAAACACTTTAGTATTCATGCATATTTCAGTTTTTGATACTAATGTCAAAGGGGGATATTGAAGACATTATTTTTCCATTAGTATACAAAAGGAAAACAGTTTATGAACCCTCAAGAAAAACCTACACCAAAAGAAAAACTTTTAGAGATCATCGAAAGTACAGATATTAGAGATCACCAAATGTGTTAAGTTCAAGAGATAGCCAATAGATAAAGTGGAACCTAATAGGACGAAACTGGCAGAGGAACCCGACAAGAAGATATAGTGAAAACTGAGAGAATAGGCACATTGAAATCCAAAAGAATAGTCAAATTGATTTCAAAGTAAATCAAGCATCAGACACAGAAAGTCAGTTACATCCTGGAAAAAGTGGATCTAACTTCCACGTCAGATAAAACATTCATATTCTATTTATAGAGTTTTTTTAAAACCATTAATTAAGGGACAAGAAATGTTATTGTAATTGTTTTAATTAGTTTAACTGCTTGAAAACATGCTGACTAGGATATCAAGGTAAAGTTGTAAACCTATGATCATAGAGTTAAGTTTGTTTTACAAGAAACCTAATTAGGTCAATCTATTTTATAAATAGATGTTGTAATCACTCTAAATCAATGAGGAGAGGATGAATGTAGCCAACAAGCACATCTATGGATTAGAATAAAAGTTTCAAGCACCAGAACAATAAAATATGAAGTTGGTTATCAAGAACCAAGAATAGAGGCTACCCAGCAACAGAGGTATTATTCAATCACAATTGGTGATACATATATACATGTAATCTTGAATGGATCTGTAATTAGAAATATTATATTGCATACATTCAGGTCAAATGAGTAATTTTCTTACATTCTAAAAAGTGAAGCAAAAGTAAAAATCCTTTCAAGGAAGGTGGATTTAACAATCCTATTGTAAATCTCTTAATCGAGTGCACACTAAATAGTGTTGTTAAAGATCTTAATAAAGTAGACTTTAATAGGTCTCCAAAGATACTCCTAACATGGTAGATCATCAGAAGTGATCAAATTGTAAGCCTTAACCAGCCCCTTCCAATCTAGAGATAGTGAAGATTTTGTCGATGCCACCCCCACTGTAGTTTTTACCTCCTTACAAAGGTTTTCTGTGATATCATATCATGTATTATGAGTTAATTACTTTCATGAATATTTCAATGAATGTTTACATGTTTGATTAAGTTAAAGAATTGATATGTCTTACACAAAGATAGCATAGAACAAATGGTTGGATGAAAAATTGGTTACATAAAGGTTAAAGGATAAAAGAGATAAAAGTTTTAGAGGTACTGATTCACCCCTCCCCTCTCAGGACACACTTCCCATTATTTCTAACAAATCTTATCATCTTTTGAAAGAGTCACAATATTTCATCAATCCTACCTATTCCAATCTTATTTCATTACTTATTTTTTAGTGTCCATGCTTCCTCTTTCTTGTTCTCCTCTTCAAGATAATTTTTTCTTCTCTCTTTTATATCCCAAGTTTGAGGGAGCCACATATTTATATTTCATGCCTTTTGACCATTCACTAAACTTAATTAAATTTTAACTATATTTAAATTTTTTTATTATTTTATATTTTAATTCAAATATTATTAATATTATTTTAATAATTTTGATATGATTATATTTTTTATTAAATCATATTTTAGAAAGGGGACATCACAAGATATGATTTTTTTTATGAAGGGTAAGTGTTTTGTCACAAAAAGGCCATGTTGAGAAGTCAAGATATATTTAGAATTATATTAATATTGATCATGAGAAGCTCAGTAATGTTTCAATAATAAGTGTTACAAGTCCACAATGTATCATTTCATCGAGTTCATCAATTCCAAGTGCATCTCCAGCTTCAACTCCAAGTTATACAAGGAAGGCAAGAAGATTGAGTGATAATATGCCAAAGGATTGCCAATCAAGCACATGAATGAAATCAAAGAGGTGAGATAGTTAACTTTTCTTTATTTACCAAGGATACTTTTTAACCATTATAGTTTCTAAAAGAATGTAATAATGAGGGATAAATGCAAGAAATGCAATAAGAGATGAATTCCATTCATAAGAGCGAAACTAAGTTTATAGAGCTTTAAAAATACAAGAAAATATTGACACCAAATTGATCTACAAGAATGAATTTAAGAATGATTGGAGCATTGAACGATATTAGGAAAGATTAGTTTCTAATGGATTCACCCAAATTATGGCATTGATTATAAACATACATTTATACTAGTAGGAAGGTAAGGGACTATAACAATGTTGATTTTATTAGTAGCTCAAAATAATTTAAGCATAAAGTGTATTAACATTAAAAGTGAATTTTTGAATGGGTACATAGAAGAGGAAGTGTATGGACAATACCCACAATATTTTGATGTCTAAGGGTGTCATGTATACAAATTGAAGAAGACTTTTTATGACCTCAAGAAAGCACCAAAAGTAAGAAGGTAATGATATTATTATTATAATTTTTTACATTGATAGCTTTTTGTATAAGGGTAGTAGTTTTAAGATAAAGGATGGGTGAAAAAATGCTAAGACAAATGAATTTGAGATGAAGTATCTAGGTCATATGTAATATTTTCCAAGGAATATAGGTTTATGAAATTAAATATTAAATTTTCATTTGCCAAACAAAGTATGAAAATCATATGCTGAAGAATTTTGATATGGTTGATTGTAACCCATCCTGCACTCGATGTGGTCATGGAAATTGCACATTTAGTCTCACTTGTTCAAAGCTACATGAAAAATCCATTAAAAATACACATGAATTCAGCCAAGACAATTTTGAGGTATGTGAAAAATGCTGTAAGTTTTTCTATTCATTAATACTTTTCATAAAAAATTAATTTTATTGGCTTTGGTGGTGGATTGGGGAGGTTGTTTAGATGTCTACAAGTCTACTTCTAAAAATTATTTGAGGTTATTGAGATGTGTATAAGTCTACATCTAAAAATTATTTCTCTTATGGCACTGGGATCCCGAAAAAGAAAAGCATTGTTGTTCTTTCATCCATAGAAGTCGAGAATGTTGCACTTGTCCAGTAGGTACGCAAACACTTTGAATTAGAAATAATGCAGAAGAAATTAGTAGTTCAGCTAATTTATCTTATAGTGGTTTTTTGTGACAACATAACAGTTATCAAGTTAGCAATAAATCCAGTCCATCGTAGTAGGATAATAGATTTTGATTTGGAAATATCGTATCATTGTAAATTTGGTACAAAGAAGGAAGTAAATTTAAATACATCACAACTCATGAACAACTTGCATACATGTCTTCACCAAAGAAATTGCAACAGCTCTATATTTGACATCAGCCCTCTCAACATCACTGGGAAGTATATCGATAATTGATGCTACATCTTGTGTTCTCATAGATCATTGCAATGAAAACATAAGATTCATCATACAATTGGACATGCCACCACCATGCTAGGTTCTATGTTTAGTAAGTCAATTTTAGGCATAGTTTATGTAAATTTAATTTCAGATTACTTTTTGTTTCTTGTTATCTTCGAGTAACAAAGTATCATAGATAATTCAAAATCCACGTAAACTGCACAAGCATTTAATTACCAAAATAAAACTAAAATGCATAAACATTCACTTACCAATATAAAATTTTGGTAGTAGGTAATTGGTATTTTCTCCTATGTAGCATCTTTCTCTAATTAGGCATTTCAAATGCCATAAGCAACAAACCTGTTTTAAGCTGCCAAAAAAATTTGTTTAAGAACATTTATGTGTTGGGATGTGAAGCCCAATGGTCACATGATCGGTCACTCTCATCTGTCTCTTCGTATTTGAAGAGTTAACTATAAATGTCTATGGGAAACTTCATGTATTACATGATTGGATTGTATCATTGTATGTATTGTAGACTGGATTAATATAGAATTCCCTGCTTCAAGTGTGGACGTAGGCATATTGCCGAACCATGATAAAATCATGTCTATTATGTTTTGTCTTCTTGGTATTGTCTTTACATTTCCATTTCTCTATTTTTTTGAATATTTATAACTGGTATCAAAGCTATTGTGAAGTATTGAGAAGAGATGTTTCCAAGGTGTGGTATCCATTGGTGGGATGGATGGACAAAAGGAGAAGAACAATGTTGTAGCTATTTTAGTCATTGAAGAAATTCATGGCCATTTAGATTCGGGAGTGAATAATCTTGTGCAAGTGAAGGCTGAAACAAAAAGTCGTGTACATTGGTGGGATGGCTGGAAAAATGAAGATAATCTCGCTACTTGTGTTGAATGTGATCATTGGAGAGGTGACAAGCAAAGGGAGAGGCATGATAGAGGCATGTCTAAAAAGAAGAAAATTATTTCATCACCGTCTCCTCATTTTGGAAGGTGTTTTAACTGTGGAAATACTTGTCATTGGGATAGAAACTATAAAGATGGGGATTTAAAAAATACATGTTATCAATGCAAAGAGCGGGGTCATATTGAGAGGAACTATCTTAATCATTTAAAAGCATACAGTCACACGACTGAGACTAGAGTTGAATCTATTATGGACCTCGAAGAAATAAAAATAGTAGAGGGGTCTGAATTTGAACAAATTGAATAAATGGAAATTGATGACATACTTGTGGTGAAGGTCGAGCACTTAGATGCCTTAACGAGGATTGGACTTAATTGTCCATATGCGGAGTTTGGAATTTTGCTTACTTCCATGTCATCTGGAGCAGTCGAAGTAGTTTGTCTTACAACTGGGTTAAAGAGGAAATTATCTATTCTATTCAATGAAAAGTGGGATAGTTCATTGAGGAACAAGAAGAGGAGGTTTGTGAGCTTTTTTCCTATGCTGAATACTGTGCTCGAGAAGATGTGAGTTGCAAGGTTTAGTAGAATTTCATCAAATAATGAAGGGACCATTTGTCCTGGTTTAGTCAAGGTTATTAACACCGAGGAGAAGAGCATTATAAAATAGCTAGAGTATAACAAGAAGGTGTTTCCTTTCTTCAATAACCTTTCTTATGTCTCAGCCCTCGTCAGGGACAAGCTAGTGCTGGATGATGTGGTCATCACTCACCTTTCCTATGGACCAGAGTTCTCTAAGGTGATGGAGGCACCCAGGGAAGTGTTGAAGATTAATGTGGCTTTAGGTGTTTTGGATTTTGTTGGTACTTTACCAGTTCAGCAGCAAGTGACTGGGGGTGAAGGTTTTGTCTTTAAGTCACTCAAAATCAATTACCCCAAACATGTGGATACTGGTAAATTTTCTCATGACTGCAATGGCCATGTTGGACTAGGCATCAAATGTAGCAAGGAGGTTGCTATGATAATTCTTGGGGTTTTGATTTTGGCCAAACTATCTATTATTCCAGTAAGGAGGGGTTATTAGGGTAGTAAGACTGAGAAGTTGCACACTATGACAGTGAACAAAAACTAGAGGCTTTTGGCAGAGGAGGTGGAAGAGCTGGGCAATAGGAGGTCGATGGGATTGTTAAAGGCCAGCATCGATGTGCATAGATTGTATTCCATGAGGGGGAGTCAAAACATCTTGCATATAATATATTCGACGGGGAATAAAAAGTATGAGGCCACCTTTCTAAAGAGCATATTGGCATGCTGTGGTAAAGGTAAGAGTTTGCCTCAAAATATTTGTGCCATAGTTTGCAATATGAAGCAACATAAGGGAAAACCTAGAAATATGTTTCATCTGCCAATATATTTGTGGCACCATATAGTAAGGCCACTTCCTAATTTTGCATTTGGGAATAAGATCATGGGATGAGAAGGAGCAGAGTCTCCTATAGATACAGGTGAAATCGCCAATGAGGACATTGCAGTCGCTACCAAGGTTGAAAGTAATGAGTTTCTTATTACACAGGACTTTGAGATTGAATCATTCTATCAACAGAGAATTTGTGCCAAAGACCAGCATATCATGCCCAAAGAAACCGTAGGTTTTGAGTACATAGACCAAGTCATTACACATCGGTCTCATTTTAATCATGGTCATGGAGATGAACTAAGTCCTCATTTAGCTACGGTTAATTCAAAACTACCAACATATCACAATAGTGACTTTGCCTTGAAAGGCTTGGTCACTGGATTTGACGAATTGGTAACCAGGATGGATGGAAAAGAGTTTTCTAAAGCACTTGAAAACAACAGTGGCTTTAATTTTTAGTATAGCACTCTTCCTAATACACAACTCCCAACTGCATATTGTAAAAAAGAAATGTAGTTTTGTGGTGATTTGGGTGGCTCAAGCGATAGTCATAGTTTAAGGAAGAAGACAAATAATATTGTTTGTAGGCAGGAAAGTAATCACAGTTGTAGTGATTTGTTTCACTCAGAGGAAATTAACAAAGTTCCCATGGTGTACGAGGTGCGTGGGTTGTACCATGAAGAGGAAACTTTCCACTCAAGCCCATTTTCTACAGGCGATGATGGTCAAGTCATTTTTGATAGCGAAGTCATCAATGCACAATTAAATGTGTATTCGCAACATGAAGGAGTGCACTTGTGTATAAGTGTCCCCTACAATTTGTAATATTTGGATGATTTGTCCAAGCATCTTACGCTCTAGTAGTCTATGTAGGGCAATTTTGGGGACAATATATTTGTCTCTCAATCTATTGCGGGCAATTTTCATAATTTGGAAGTTGAATTACGTAGTTTTCATAGTTTGGGTAGTTTTGATAATTTTGCACCTGTAAAAACTAGTTATGAATTTATGGTTGAGTTTGTGCCCAGAAATCCAGCCTGAGAACATTTTTTTTCTGAAAGATATTTTGATTCCGATCTGACTTGAAGATAACTCATTTGGAGTGTGTTGGAACAGAGTCTAGCAAAGTTGAGATCTTCTCAAGGTCTCACTATTTTTTGAGATTCAAAATAGGAAGTAGGGAATGCAACAATGCATGGTTGTGCTGGTTGGACTTCAAGGGGGAGATTGTTGGGATGTGAAGCCCAATGGTCACATGACTGGTCACTTTCCTTTGTCTCTTTGTATTAGAAAATTTCTCTATAAATGTTTGTGGGAAACTTCATGTATTGCATGATTGGATTGTATCATTGTATGTATTATAGACTGGATTAATCTAGAATTCCCTACTTTGAGTGTGGATGTAGGCATATTGCCGAACCACGATAAAATTGTATCTATTATGTTTTGTCTTCTTGGTATTGACTTTACATTTTTGTTTCTTTGTTTGTTTTAATATTTGCATTATGTTGTTTGAGAAATAATATCATTTTTTGGTGTTATTTGATTGACCAATGACTATTTTTGGCATTCTTGAAATTTTATAAGAGATTTAGCATTTTGTTTTTGTTTCTCTCATTCTTTTTATATGCTATTTATTGTTTTTTATTTTTATTGTTTATTCAATTAGATTAAAAGTGACATTCATATTATTTATTTGTACAAATTAAACAAGAAAGTATAAAATTTAAATCAAATTCTCATTTATCTCTAGGTCACTCAACATTTTTTTGGGAAAACAATCTTTCAACAACATTACCTCATCAAACCAAATTACTCTAATAATTTATTTAGAATATGAAACCCTAACCTTAGACATTACAACCCTAATTTTAGACACTCTAGAATTACCGACTATTTGTACATTTGTTATACAATTGTAAATTACAATAAACCTATAGAAACAATATTAATAACAGGATGAACCAATAAACCATAGAATGGATTTAATCGGTGAGAACCATCGAAAGAGAAAATTTCTTAAAACTAAGAGGTTGATGAAACAACATTGAGACTCAAAATAACTTCATTTGTTTCCTATTTTAGGTTTAATTTATTCCATAAAATTGCAGAAGAGCATTCGTGATTGTAATGGTTGTTCCTAAAATTTAATTTGAAGCACTAGCAATTAGAGAGAATTTGTTTGGAATCATATTATTGACCTACTATTTTGGATTACAAGCTTGTTTTGTATTTTACATTGTTTTAAATTATATATTTCGATCAATATGATATGCTAGTTTTTTTTTCCCTTAAAGCTCACTTTTCTCAATTCACACTTAAAAATGCAATTAAAAAATGTATTTGAAATAGGAAAAATAACCTTCTGCATAAGCATCACTACAAAATTCCTCAGAGTGAAACTCAAATAGACTATAAATAAATAAATAACACATACATTCATATCATTCACTCTAAGAGAGATATTTGATTTTGTCACTCTATGTTTTCTTCCAATGTCCTTTTCAGGTAGAAGTTCAGTCTCTAAATGAGAGATCTACATATATAACCACTTGTTTTCTTCCTGTAGGGAAGCCCTATGTACTTCCGACATTTCCTTCTCCTTCAAAAATCTACATATCTCATTAGGCAGATATGTTTTCCCACTTGAGAATATAGGCCTCGCCACTTTGGGGTAAATGTGACAAAGAAATACCATTTTCTTCAAAGGTAGCTACAACATTTGCTATCAATTGAAGTCTCATTTGATGGATGGTGGTTTTGATGAGTAGAAGATTTAGCCATAATAGATACTTCCCTATTATATTTGGCCATGTCCCTTTAATTTCTTCTTTGGCTCACATAACTTTATTCTCTTCATTTTGATGTGGAATCCGCTGCATTCAACTTCTTCCTTTCCAAAAACACATTAGGGTTATCTTGTGTGTTCAATGTCTACCATTTTACCAACCAAATCATTTTCATGTTCACACAGTTGGTGTAGATGGTTTGTTTATGAAATTTATTAATATGTGATCTACATATAAGAATTCTGGTCTCTAATGTAAAAGCATAATAAATTGTAACCTTTAAAGATAACTTGATTTAGAGTTGAGTTTCTGTTTTTTAATTGTGTGTGTTTTTAAGCATCTGCTAAAAAAATAGACATAATCAAAAAATAGAAACTCGGCTCTAATTCAATGGATTGTGGAAATTTGATCGATTTATAACTTGATTTACTCAGCCCACTTAGACTCAGCCCAGTCAAACTCAGGCGATTTTAACATGCACGAGTCTATGTAGCTATCATGCAGCACTGAATGACACCTATGTGGTGTACTACGCTCCTGCAGAAGCCAATGCAAGGGATAGTAGGACTCGACCGAGTCTGACTAGGCTGAGTCTACCTAGGTGGCATGCCATGTTGGCAGCCAAACCTTTAAAACACACAAAAAATCCAGAAGTTTGCACTTATGCTATTCCGTTCTATGTTCAAAATAGAAAAAGTAAAAAAAAAAAGGTACCCTTTTCAACATCTCAGAATGATGATTCTTGACATATAAAATTATATTTTTTTTTGATTACAAAACATTGAACAAATTTTCTAAAAACTACATTTAGGTATATAATGCTTTGAGAAGTCATTGATTTGGAAAATATAAAAAATGCAAAATCAATTCAAAAAAAGTTTAAAATCATAGAAAACTATTGATTTTAGGTAAGTTCGAATTTGAATACTTATAACAGGAAAACTATAGATCCAAAACACTTCTTTCTTTTTTCCTACACGATCTATACATGTCATCTAAAACGTATTCTAAAATTGGAGGAAAAAATAATGTTTAACTTATAATGATTTGGTGGGAAGTAAACTCCCTCATTTGTTGTTTTTTTCAGGAAATAAAAAATAGACCTAAAAATTTCACAAAACATATTGATTTTCATTCAATTTTCTTTATAAAAAATATAGGCATAAAATTCATCCTTTTTCACACATTTCACAAGTTTACATCATCTTCAAATTCTCAATAGAAATGTAACTTTTATGACCTTGAATTTTTACAGTTTTGGTGTTGTTAACCTTTTCCTTTGTAAAAGGGTGACAGTGTATTGTGGTTTTACCCTCCAGTGGTAATTGCGGTACTTCCATGTGTTTATAAAACAAGTAGTGTGGGTTCAACATGAAGTGGTAATCATGGTGCTTCAAGAACAATTTATATCAATTGTCTGCCCCCTTCATGAGATGAGGCTGCTTCCCACTCAATCACCTGGCAATCATTTTGGTACACGCTTTTACTTTCATGTCCCAAAGGCACTGTCTGCCCCATCAAATTCCTTTGATAAAGAAATTATTTCAAATTGCAAAATATAAATAAATAACCTAGCATAGATTACTTATTATTTATGTGAATAGATTTAATAGATTTAACATATAGATTTTATATGGTTTTAATATGTTAAATACGTTAGATCTTATTTAGATATCAAAAATTAAAATTTACTTTATAATACAAGGAAAAATAAAGATTAGTGTAGAGTAAACAAAACATTTTCAAAAATTTCATTTTTAAATTTAATTAAGGATAGTTGAGGTATACTTTTAAGGTGAAGTTTCGTTTCTTTAAATTATTTATACTAGCACTAAAGAAAATAAATTATTTACAGTGGTATTGATTTTTGCTTGGATTAGCTTGTTAAGGTTATAAAAAAAAAAATTGTCACTTATATCTAAATTTCAGGAAGGTAACATCAAGGGATGTTTATACAAGTAATCTCAAATTATCTAGGCTATTAGATTGTACATTATTTTGATCAACTCGTTAAATATTGGAGGTATAATTGTCAATCATATCTTAAATTCAAGAACCTAGATTTGGGGAATATCCGTATAAGTTATTGTAAGTAATCCAAACAATTGGCATTGAACTTTATTTTTATCAACTTTTTAGGGATGTGAAGTATACTTCTCATTTATATCTTATTTGAAGAAATTACAATCTAGGGATGTTCATACAAGTTATTATAATTTATCCAAACCATTGGCAATGAACTTTGTCATGCCCCGCAAGGGAACTAGGGAAGATAACAAAGATTCTCTTAAATAAAAAGAAAACCTAAGTAAAAATTCATGAAATTCTTTTTTGAACTTTTAAAGAATTATGTGAGAAAAACTTAAACTTAGATTCCTTCCAGGGTTCCCTTCTAATTTAATGCATGATTCATTTAATTTCAATAAGTAAGCTAACAACAAGTTTTACTTCTCAAAGAAAACTACATCATATCATTATAAGATTCTTTATTAAGAAATGCCTAAGTACTTTCATTTCAATTTTCCATTTAAAACCATCTATATTCCTAAGTATTCTTTATGAACAATATAACCTTTTAAATAAAATGGAACCATCTAAATCATTTTATACATTGCAAATAATACATTTGTTCTTCAATAGCCCTTTTTAACTTAATCAATAATAAGAAACATTCTACTATACTTGAAATATTACCAAATCCTTTAACTTTTTCCAACATACATCTTATACATAGATTTCACATCTCCCTTTTCCCTTTTTCCTAAATCTACCCATTCCAAATACATCATTTTAAATTACATCAATTATTACACTACATTCATCTCCTCTTGGGAGGTAACAATAATTTACATCATGAAAGATAATCACAAGGCCTTCATTCTTCAAAAACTGGTACATAAGCAAGCATGAATCTTCAAACCACTACATCCGCAAAAGATA
>MU225686.1:1641337-1669296 GCA_018584345.1 Thuja plicata | reverse complement strand
TTCAAAAGTGTTAAACTTTTCTTTGTCACCGGTCATATGGTGAGTGCAGCCACTATCTATAATCCAGATATCATTTTTACTAATCTTAGATATGAGTGTAGTTTCTTCATACCTTTCATCTTCATCTAAATTATCCTTCACAGCTACAAACACTATCTCAACATCATCATCTATTTTGGTGTCAGTATCTTCATCTTTGCAAGTAGCTAGATAGCTAGCCTTCTTTCCTTTGTCCTTGTAATCTTGGGTATCACTTCTTTCTGATCGTCGGTAACCTCTATAATCTTTGTTATCACCTCTGTCAGATTTCTTCTCAAAAGATCTGTTATCACTTCTGTCATCTTTTCTTTTAGGACATCTTGTAGCAAATTTTCCAATCTATTTATAATTAAAAAATACAAGTGGTAACTTTCCTTTGTATTTACCTTTGCCTCTTAGCATTCTTCTTGCCATGAGTGCTTCAATTTCATCTAGATCTTCTTCTAAAATTTCACTTTCACTGTCTCTTCTAGATGAGTGTCTCTGACTAGATTTTATTATTCTCACAGAAGACTTGAATGTAGACTCTAAGCTTGGTAAGACACTATTATCAAAGTTATTAATCTCAAATGAAATCAGTCTACCAATCAGGCTATCAAGAGTGACTATATTATTTTATACTACTCTCATTTCTTGAATAGCAGAGACTCTAATAGCATATATAGGCAATAGGGTTCTTAGGATTTTACTTACCACTGTCTCCTCTTCAAGTGTACCTCCAACACCTCGTATAGAATTGACTATTTCTTTTATTCTTGTGTTGTACTATGTGATATTTTCACCTTCTTTCATTCTGAGATCATCAAAATTTCCTCTAAGGATTTTTGCCTTGGCTCTCAGAACATTTGCATCACCTCCATGTACAAGTTTCAACTTGTCCCACATTGTCTTTGCATTTTTGAAATCTTTGACATCCTCAAATTCAGCATCAGAGAGTGAGGCTGAAAGCTCTATAACCATGCAGTTATGTTCATGCTTTACTCTCAATTGATCTACTATCAATGGTCCTATAGGAAACACATATTTAGTATCTAAGTATTGAGTAATATCATTTTCAATACCTGATAAGTGAAGATTTATCCTTCTTTTCCATGAAGCAAAGTTTTCCTTGTTCAACTTGGGCACATCTCATCTATTCATCTTGTGATCTTTCACTTAGGTTTTGAAACCTTCCTTCTAAGCACACAAGCTCTGATACCAATTGTTAGTAATAACTGAGAGGGGGGGGGCTGAATCAGTGGCCTTAAAAATTTATCCAATTTCAAACTTTAATCCACCAATTAGTACTTCTCAAATTATTAAGTCCCTACAAGATGTATGCCTTTGAAATACTTGAAACAAATAACTGTCTATTTGTTTACCTTGTCTGTCATTATTCTCCTTGATAACCGATAAGCAGTAAATAGTATTCACCGATACTCAATAAATATGTAGAGTATACCAGTCAATCCATAAATGCATATGTAGAATGTAAAACAATAAATTAATAAACCGTACACACATAACACAAGGTTTTTAACGTGGAAACGCTGTTAAGGGAAAAACCACTAGGACCGGTACCCTAAATTTTCACTCTTCTAAAGTGAGCCCTGTTAGGAGCTAACCGTGTTATAGGTTACAAACACACTATTAAGTGCGACCTTTTTAGAGGATTTTCAATACATAGGTTGTCACTAAGTATCTGGCATCTACGCTACCATCCTTGAATCAGTCTCATGACTATCAATAGACTTTATGCAAATCTTACTACCATCCTTGAATCAGCCTCCTTCTTAGACTGTCAATAGGCTTTAGGTAAGATCGTGCTACCATGATGAGTCAACCTTCTGGTAATATGTTAGGATATACCTTAGTTACAAAAGACTGTTAAGTCTTGCTTTATTAAGAGACTTAGTGCTTCAATGGTTAAACTGAAACAATATGACCTATTTCTAATGCAACTTAATTGCATATTTTCAGATCTATTTACTTACAATATCTTTCTGATCAATGTATCAATTTAATTCCTTTGTACTTAACTCTTTCTGCTCTGTGATGTTGTGCTTTTCTGTCCATCGGTGTTTGCAGAATTATTTAGCTCTCCCTCAGCTTGATTGATCAGGATTACATGAGGTTAATCCTTCATCAGTTTCTCTTTAGCATCTTCTATCATTTCACTCCCCCATGTATCTGATTTCTTTCTTGCATCATCTTGAGGTGAATTGTGCTTGTCTCTTATATAGACATGATTTCCTTAATTCTAGGTTCATAGCTATACAAGACATTTGTAATCATTGCCAAAGTTATATTTCTAGGTCCTATATTGGTCAATAAGGTCAAATTGTAAAAGGAAACCCATGGAAGGGTAAATTTGATGTAATGAGTCATTATCAGTCCATTTAAAAAAATTTAAAATTTTATTGCAAGGTTTTAATTCATATGTAGAAAAAATGCAAATGTTGCATAAAATAATATTATAAAATGCAACTTTTCAAAAGTTGCCAAAGTTGCTAATATGTTGTAAAGGGGATGATTATTGGTCTAAAATGTGGTTGGGCAGTTTTAAAATATCAAAAATACCATTAAATTATTTTTATGGTCATTCCAAATTAGAATGAGAAGAGGGAACCATTTTGGAGCAATTTTGGTGCATTCAAACTTATTGTTTTGATTGGTTTTACTACTATTAATGTTGTTTCCAGCTCTTGTACAAAATTGTATGACCTTAAAACCATGTATAAATTATATGATTAGAAATTATATTTAATAATATTCCATCTTATATTGGTTTGGATTGATTTCATAGAGAAATGAAGAAGCTACGGATGTTTTGGTGAAAGTTGTTGATTGCAGATTTGAGATCTTCTAGAAAGACTCATATTGGAGTGTTTGGTATGGACGCATATGGAAGAGTTAAGACCTATAATTGGAATATTTGAATGATATGTAAATAAAATTTCATTTCCTTCTTTTTTGATTCATTTTTATGCATATTTGTGAAATTTATGAAGATTGTGGTGAAAACTGGTTTTATACTATCTTAAATGGAATAAGAGGCAAGGGTTTGTGATTATATAATGATTTAATCATTTGAAAATTTAATGGCTTACATATTCTAAAACTAGATACATAAAGGTTTCATATTCAATTGGTTTGGTATTATTTAGTTTTGTTTTGAGAAAGATATCTGATGCCCTAGTAGGAAGAGCTTATTAATTTCTACATTTTGGAACAACAAAATGGGTCTCGAGATAGGGACCATAAATTTTACATGAACTATTGGATTTCCATAAATTTTGGATATGATTTAGAGACTTTGGGTATAAACAAATTCACTGAAGAGAGATTTCCAAGTTGAGGTATCTAATGGAAATGCTGAATGACATAATTTAGGGTGAAAAAACTATCGCAACTAGGACAGATTTGGAAGTTGTTGATTAAATTTACTTTGTATTTGAATTATGGATTGAAATATTAAATGGATGTTTGTAAGGTTTGGATCCCAATGAAGGATTGATTATTGTGAAGATGATTTGATGAATATGATATTTATGGTGTTTGGTGATTCAATATGCCTCTAATATGATGAAGTTGTTGATGAATTTGTTGAAAGGGTTGATTTGATCAGACATATCCTAGAAGTTTTGTTGAGTTCCATGATGCTCTGCATCACATCTTCTAATTCTAATGCGAGTGTTTAATCAGTTGAAAGGGTTCTTCATGTCATGCCATGTTGCAATAGAAGCATTGCGTAAATGGTAGAAACATTGTACTCCCACATCAGTTAATGTATATACAAATAACATGATGGCTACATTATGATGTTGTACCCGTAGCACCCCACAAGCTATGCAAAAGGAATTTCAATGTTCATTTGGAGATTTTGTCTCATCTCCATTGAAGATGGGAATATTTTCATTGGCTCCTTTGGGTAAGGGATTAAAATTGTCTCGCATGTTCAAGGGTCCCATAGCTACTCCATGTGGTTGATGCGATATAAAGGCAGGGATTAAGGTTACCATTGGGGGAAGGTTAGTTCTGTGTCAGGTTAAGACTTGCCCAATGAGAGGTGCAAGGACTACTTTGGTTTCTTTGGGTGCGGAAGAGGGTCTACTCTTTTCTTTCCTTTTAGATGTAAGATTATAGGAAAAGTTGACTCCTTTTAATTCTTGGAATATAGGATCAAAGAGGTCTTCCCCTCTCTTAGATCTTGTATAAGGCCTAAACTCTTATTTTTTTGGTAAGGGACACAATTACTTCATTGATTGTTTTGGTGTTCTGGTATTCTTGGAGCTTTAAGGGTTTGGTTAAGGGATCATTTTATAGCTTGATCTTCTACCCTTCTTCTTCTTCTTTGTCTTTCTAGAATAAATCTTAAATTAGCAGCTAAATCCTCATCTCATTCTAGTACCAATATTTCTCGTCTATAATCCTCTAGAATCCTTCTCATACGCCATTCCAATGTATTCAATTGACTAATGATATCTTTCTGGTCATCTTAAAATCCTAAATTATGTTGTAGCACATGAAATATATTTTCATTGGGCAACACCATTGTACCTCATGACCAAGCGACTTTCAATCATTAAATAATGCTTTTCCAAATCTCTAGTAGATTCGCCAATTTTATGTTTGCTAACAGATTTATCCTCTAATAAACTTGTATAATAAATGAATCTAAAAACCTTTAATCATATGGAGATAAAATATGATCCAATATTTGGGTTAATCTCTCAAAATTATACCCTTTGAATATAAAGGTACAACTCCTTGTAAGATATGCAATGAATTTTAAGATTTAAATATTCTATTGATTTTAACCACAAACTATCAAAAGGCATAGAAAATTTTGTACATAACCAATATTTTCAAATATGTGTAATAAGTATGATAAATAATATACCACTTAAGCTAACCGACTTAAAGATAATTTGAATCAAATTATATAAACTAATTCATACTATATTCTTTGCATCCATAGATTTTAATGAATAATAAAAAAGCAAAAAACCATCATATGAAAATGAACCCCAATAGAAGTTCAACAATTCACTTCAAACACATGGATTTAAATATTACAATAAATTTCATTAACCAACTGATCAATGTCTTTTTTACCACACATCAAAATTTTCAAATTTAAAGTAACAGTATGAAAACTAAGTTAAAAGGGTCGACCTTCCATAAGTCATTTTATAGCCTCCAAGCTATCATAGTTCTTAAGAAACCAAAGTAAAATGTATCCCCACTTAGCGGTAAGAAATGATTTCAGATAACTACTAGCTAACTAAATCAAGATAAAAGCCCAAAATTCTAGCAAAAGGGTATGTTGATGGGACATTGTTGCAGTCTGGCCAATGGGAGATGTTTTTTCACTAAATACAATCGTATCAACCAACTTTACCCAAAGAGGCATGTGGGACAGCTAGCTCTCCTATCCTCCAAGCACCTGATTATTGGGTCACAATGGTGTGGGCTTAGCTTGGTTGGAAAAAATACTATTTATTTTGATGGGATAGCTAGTTTTGACTTGTAGACCTGTGAAACTTTGGGGATAATGGGTTTCCTGCAAGCATAATTTATATCCAAAAAAGAAAAATAACAAAAGATAGGATATGGTTAGTGTAGATCTCTAACTATATCCTTGATATAAATTACCTTAACATCAACAAATTTCCAGATAAAATAAACAACAAATACTGGATATACATATAACCTTCAATCACACGTATATCAGTAGAAAACTAAAATATTTCATTGAATCATTAAAGAAATGGAACAAAGGACATAAGAAAGCATAGAACATGAGAAATGTTTCACTAACTCTGTGATCAGAAACAACAGAGAGCTCAGAGCTGAATGGTGTTCCTCATTCTTCCAGTAAATGCAAATCTAGCATCACTAGTAGTTACACTGAACTTCTGAAAGACAAGATTGCTAAAAGACTCAAAACTTGTATTACTACTGGAAAGCTAAATCATCAATTTTATTACCCTTAGAATTCTGTCAAAATTTTAATTTATAGAAAATTCTAACTACCTAAGGGATTATCCCTACACTTGCTATTTACATTATATTACAATATTTATAGCCGGTACTACCCACGCTGTTAGAATTTCCTAATATAATACAATCATTTGAGAAGGGAAGAAAAGAAAGAAAGAAAGAAAGAAGCCCCAGGAAAATTTCCATTGGAAAGATCATCATTTTACTTATATTCATGATGGAACTTCCCCAAGTGACCTAGGACATATGCCCTCTTTAATGTTCTTATGTACTTTGGTGACTAGGTGAGTCAGGGTACGCCAGATAGTTAATGCTAGAATGATGCCTCAAGATTCGAGAGGCATCTGCAATGAAACTATGGATAAATAGTGACAAGTAATGCCAGGAGGGATAGACATAGACCTGGGAACATGTTGTAGATAGTTATTGGTCCGCTCGAGTGTGCTGTCAACACTTATTACTATAAAGAATATAAAACTGGGAACCCGTGGTCTGGGATCTTGGAGCTTATGCTCAAAGAATAAAGAATGAGACTATACGAGACTTCTACTGAAGGATCTCTAGAGTCCAAGATATTTTAATTCCTTTTAAATCTTTCATATGCCTCCAGAATTTGAAGTATGCCATCTTCCTCTATATCCTTCAAGCAATCCCAAAGATCCATAGATCCCTCAAAATGGAGGCTGACATCTTCGGCATTATATTTTAACTCTGCAGCCATCTTGGCCACATCATGGGAATTGAGAGACACTTGGGAGAGTTCCATCATGGTGGTTCCATTAACATTTATCCAAGGTCAAATTTAGGCTCCTATCTCGACCACTTCATCAAATTTACCAATTATGGAATCGACGAGAGTATAAGTCCCGGTACTGAGAGGATCAACAATGTATTTTCTTGGCTAAGGGCAGCATATTGGTCTAGAGAAGTCTAGACTGCCTATAGTTTCTCTTCCAACACTCGTACCAGTTGCTTACCAGTTTTGAATTTGAATGCAAGTCTGGACTATTGAGTCTGAAGGAACCCATATGATTCATCCCCTAGAATGCTTGTTTTTATTAACTCATCTTCCCTAAGATTCAAAATATTTGATGAGGTATCCTTCTAGCCTTCATATTTCTTGATCTCTCGCTGCCGCTAGGGAATGGTGGCATCTCTCTTCTTTGCTAAATCATTTACCCTGAAAAAGTCTAGGAGAGACTTGGACAAGAAACTTCTTATTATCCCAACCTGATGAGCGATCCACTCATCCACCACTAATGCCTTCTTCTTCATAAATTTCATAGTATCAAAATCACTCTATGGTAGCTGTGTCCCAAGAAATTAGGGTCTAGGTGTTTTGAAAGTGAGGTGGTGCAGTAATTTTGTTAGGAGTCTTGAAAGATTAGCATTGGTCTCTTTCAACTCCTAAATCTTATGAGAGTGTTTCTCATAGCGGGCCCAAATATCCTAACCCACTTCATTTAGGAGGTCTAGTTCTCCTTGTTGAGTTCTTTTACCTAGAGACACCTCAGTGATTACCTATTCTTAGACAGCTACCTCAGAATCCTCTTTTCCTACTGAAGGGGCAGCGACTATCACCACAACATAGCCATCTGGGGCCCTTCTGGTGTTGTGAAGGGTACAAGCCTTCTTTGGATTCTTATAAATTTGGCCCTCGACCAAAAACTTGGCAAGTAACAGTGGAGCCATGATAGTAGTTGGGGATTTTCTTTTCTAGGCTTCCACTAGCCACTACGGTGGGGTAGCTGGCCCACCTATCATTGTCCCTGAGATTGAAGTGTCCCTAGGGTTCAATTCAAGTTCCCCCCATGTGTATTTTCTATTGTATCAATGGGGTCCTTTCCTGTGTGTTCTTTATCACCCTCCCTATCACCCTCTGGAATGGTGTTCATGGGTGGACTGGGTGGTGGAGGAGGCAAAGGCAGCTCATTGCGATCTACTTTTTGAAAAACAACAACAACTTTGTCAACCGCAATATCCAGTGGTATCAAAAAACTTTGATTACTGGTTAAGCCCAAGAGCACAGCATCAGAGGTTATGGTTGCTCCTAAAGCTTCGGTTCCCTCTTCAGCTGGCTCTTTCTCTATGACTGGGTTGTTCTCTTGTTCTTGTGGCATTTCTTTTTCACCTTTGGCTTCATCAAGCTAGGGCTCACCTTCTCCTTGGGCCACCACATCTTCTAGCCCTATTGACTCAATTATGGGAAATTTAAATTCTTGTTCTTCTACCTCTTCTATGGTACAGTCAACCATACCATGTAGCTCTTTGAGATCACCCAGTGGGAAGAAGTCATCACTATTGATCTGTGTTATCTCTTTGGGACTCCTTGGATGATCCTATTTTTCACAGGAGGAGGAAGAAAGTACCTCGACTTCAAGTACATCTTTGGGCTCCAAGCCCAGATTCCTATTCTGTGGGAACCGACTTGCCTTTTCTTCTTTCTCCTTTTGAGTGGCACTTTAGGCTCTGTAGTTTCTGATGTTCCAACAATTTTTGATTCACATGCTACACTTAACAAAATAGCCAGGGACAGAGAACCTCCTGGCAGGGGACAAGAGCCTTAAAGTCACTCCAATACTAAAAGTAACTCTGGAGTTTGCTATGTCTCTCAATTTCTGGGAGTGCTCTAACTGTTCACCCAATTGTTCCATGAGGGGGGCCAAATTTAGGTCTGAGACCTGAGGTGGGGTGCCAACTTTCTTCTATCCATGGGCTTTGGATTTCTCTAGGGCCTAGAAATGTAAGGTTCCCAAACAATACTTGTTTAACTAGACACTCTTCGAGCAGACCTTCTCGAAATACGAGTGGCTATGCTCAATCACTGCACTTGAGATGGCCTCGATATCCAAAATTTTTGGCATATCCCAATCCACTAGAGGGAGGTTCATCTTATCTATACCTGTATATTTATACTTGGGGTCCTCTGGGGACCCGGTGTCTAAAACATTCCATGGGAATGTCTAGAGCTTGAGCTATTCCATCATCCCTTTTGTTACCCTAGTGTAGTGTCACTTCTGGACATTGTAATCATCCTGGTAGGTGGCCCAAAAATATTATATGTGTCGAACATGGGGGTTTACCCCCTTTGGCATTAACCTTGGTAGTTGTCGAAGGGGGTCATAATTCTTAAGGGGGAAAGAATATTTTTCTAAGTTAAAACTACTTAGCTCATTTTTGGCTGCTCGGACTATGGCTAGGGAGAAAGAGTATTCCCTACAAATGAAAGGGAATGTTGGGGTGGTAACTTTCTTAAGGGAAGCCAAGACATGGGCCTCCAAAATATGCCTACAGAACTCTAACAAAACTATCCTATTCCAATAATGTTTAGGTAACAGTAAGGGTTCTCCAGAGAAGCCAAATACCTGACTGTAAGTGTGCTTGGGGAAATAGATGAAGTATCAACCCCATGCACCAACCAAGCCCATATCCTGTTGAGATAATTTGTATCCTCGATCACCAGTGATCGCCTTGATCCCGTGAAAGATGAATCCATATTTAAGTCTACAAAAATTGGGGAAACTCTGGTCCAACTAAATCTAGGGGAAGTGGTCCCATGAAGAGACCAGACAAGGTCCTTCCCTAAGAACACCAATCATTTTTAAACCTTGGATCCCCTGGCACTGCCGGGAAAGTGGCCAAAGTATGTAAGAAGTCATATAGAACTTCCACTCTATGTCAACCATCCTCATCCAATTGAAGTGCACCTTGTTGGTGGTCAAACCATATAAGAAATAATACATTCTAGGTGGAGAATTTCTAGACATGTGGCTCCCCAAAGATCCTACATAAGAAGATAATTCCCACCTGGATGGGCTCCTTGAAGTCAGAGCAAGGAATTTTTGTCCGTGTCTTCTTGTAGTCCCAACATGAACTTTTCATTCAATGTGTGTTGAGGTGGCGTCGGGCCATATCTTCCACACCCTCATACTATTAGAGGGCCTTGGCCTTAGTGAGAGAAACAACCCCCGCACATTTTAGAATACACCACTCTCTGGTAGTGGTGTCATGGTCCAATGTGATGATGGACACCAGGAATTTAAGGGGAGTAGAGGAAACTAGAATAGCATCCATACTTCCTTGGTGATAACCCCTAGCTAGGAGAAAAATTAACTTTGGTGCTTGTACTAAGCATTGGAAACCAGCTACTTGAATTATTTTGGATGCCACTATGTTAACTGAGATGGATTCATTGGAGCATCAAAGCTGATAGCTCATTTGAATAAGACCCTATAATTCAGCCCAGGTGGTGACATCTGTGTCGGTGATCTCTTTAAGCACAGACTCAATTCAGGACCCATGAATTTTCCTATTATTATTATATTTATGGGTTAGCAGGAGCTTTGCCAATGTCTGCTCTATCTTGTTCCTCTTGTCGGTGTCTATAGAGGCACTTGGGATTTTTGGACTCCTAGGAGGTGAAGATCCTGAAGCCATTTCTTGCTTACTTTAACCTATACCTATGAACTAGACAACCGTTAGTACATAAACATTGAGAGGTTTCAGATTTTGGAGGCCTTGAGAATGACTTTGCCTTTTCACCTGAAATGAAGAATAATTATGGCATCCTAGATGAGATCATATGTCTAAGATTTAATATTATTTTAACACATGAAATATTTCTTTTTTACCAAGGATCCAAAATGATAACTCAAAAAGGGGGTCGCGTGAGGTGGAAAAGGCTAGGTTAATTAACATGCTTAACATTAACTTGAAAATATAGCAATTGTTAGTGATAAGATAGGTGGCCCTATTGTCATACTTTAACACACACCTACCCACTTGGCTGAGTAATGACACAAACAAACAATTATTTTTGCATGAGTGACACAAATTCCATTTGGGATGGATTTTGAATGTTCATTCATGGGAGCTAATTTTTCCATTAAGGTGGAAAGGATGGAGTAGAGAGAAAATATTAACAGCCTATTGACGAGATGGCCTCTGTAATTAACATACCCACCTCCTCTTTGTCTAAGGAAGCACCAACTAGGGTGGTGAACATGGTTAGTGGATGGACATGGTTTGAGAGCTCATAAGTAATTGGGAAGACAATGGGTCCTCAACGATAGTTGCCCAAGACACCCAGCTACATAAAAAATCTAAGAAACAACATGTCTCTGAGCGGAGAAAACTCAAACAAAGCACTGCAGACTTGGAAAATTTATAGACAAAGCTAGACCAACAGCGAGCTACCAGAGCTCGCACCCTCAAACCTATAGCTCTCGCAAACCCAAATTTATAGAAGAAGAACAACAAACTCTTCCTCACAAAGAATTTACAAGCTACTCACAACATATAAAGAATATATAAAATATACAACAAAAACTCCTTGCATTTGCAGACTTCCCAATAAGAAGTGGCTGATATTTATAGAAATCTATAGCTTAGGAGGGTGGATGCCTTTCCTGTCAAGTCGAACGGCTATGAATGGAAGAAGACATACCGGAATCAAGGATAATATCATGAAGAATGGTAGATGCAGCCATGGAGTGACAAAAACAAATGAATGATGACCAGGAACAGACATGGAAAACACAATCTAGCCAATGAAAATCAACTAAAAACACATAGAGAAAAAGAAACATAGAAGAAAAAAAAAGAAATAGAAAGAAAAAAAATTTAAAGCCCAAGGTCCTACCTAAACCTTGAAATGCCAAATTGGGGGAGCTACAACTTCTTCACTGTATCACCTAACACTCCACAGACTTGATGAACACACCTCTGGGCCTTTTAGCCCAAATGTGTCTACTTAGAAAACAAGTCGCTTCATTCTCGAGAAAATTTTCTAGAAGGTAACTTGTTTGCGATAAGTGTAAAATAACAAGGTAAAAAGCCTTAAATAATGCCTAGGAAATTGCATTAGTTACCAAATTAACTTTGAGAAACATGTGGGCAGTTACGATTCAGACCCATAACACCTAATGATCATCCCCCTTCCAAAGAAAAGAGAATGATTGGTAAGAACCAAATATCCAGAATCACCCACTTGGGAACAAAAATCTAGGACACAGAACCTGGAATAAAAAACAAACACAAAAAGAGAGGCAAAGACCAGATAGGGCCAAAATAGTATGGAAGAAATAGGGAACCATGCCAAAAACAAAATAGAAAGCAAGGGGAAAACCAAAAAGGGGAAAGAAACAAACGGGACCCAGCATTTTGTGCACAAAATGTAAGGACGGGTATGTAGGGAATAAAAATTGGTGACTCATTAGAATTCCTCATGTGATTGAGAACTCTAAAACTTTGGTTGAAATGATAGGGACCTTATCATCAGTAGAAAAGTGTCACACTGTGACTTCAGGATTAGGAAAAGTTGCTGAAATTTAGATATTGATGTTTTCCACTGTATGTGTCTTGGGAATCAAATGAAGGGACAAAGATGGAACTTGGTTGGAGAAAAGAAATAGAAACCACAATAATATATCAAATCTAACATCTAGCAGGTGTTTCATGTTTCCCCAAAATTTGGATCTTCCACCCCAAACATCTTTATCTCTTTTTTCTATGAATGGGAGGGGTTGTACTGCTTTCACTAGGTTCCTCAAGCTTAGCTTGTTACTGTGGTAGTACTTCTTTCACCTCATCATCCATTTTATTATTGAGTGGAGTGAGAAAATATAGCCTAGGGAAGTCTTTAAGTTATTTCCTCTACTTAGGCACCCCTCACAGAGAGTGCAGTCAATCTATCTTTGTCCAAGCCCATTTTTTTCTTGGTATTTTAAGTAACCTCCCCCTTTCCAAAATGATAGCTAGTCTTTTCTCTTTTGAGGAGAAACAAAAAAAAATATCTCAAAGAAGAGCCTCTGATGGCTAAAATCTTGTGTGAGGAACTTCTCAAGATGAGGGTAAGGCTAGACTTCATTTACCACTAAAATGTGCGAAGAGAATCTCTCAACATGCATGACCATTATATGAAGCATACCAATCCAACAGAAGAGGGAAAAATGTCGGGGACACACAAATGATAAGAAACCACATAAAGAATAGACCAGACTCCAAAGGACCAGGGAAAAAAGCCCCCAAAACTATTTACAAGGGAGGGTGTGCTAGAGTGACACACCCAAAGACTACTTACAAGACGTATATACATATGATACATCTCCCACATGGGAGTTTATTCTTCTTCCTTACTCAAAGTAATTTTTAAGGAACTACCCGTTGACAAGTACCGGGATAGCTTCTCCACTTAAGGAACTAAGGCGGTATATGGTGGCTCCACAAATTTTAGAAATTTTATAAGGTCCAAGCCAAAGAATTTTGAACTTGGTATGGTTTCCCTTCTTCTCTTGGGCCTTTTTTAACAAAAGGACCAGGTATGAGAGATGAAAAGCCTTGAATTGAGATCTTTTTTCAAACCATCATTTGACTATAGCTTGGTGCTTTACAAAATGTTCCAGTGCACGATCTCTTGGCTCTTCAAACCGTACCAAGTTAAGGAGGTGCACCTAAATGATGTTATCTTGATTATTAAATTCTGACATGAACTCTATGACCAGGATTTGCAGGTTCACATGGAACACTGATTTAGTCTGTACACCAAATAAAATGGGGAAGTCCCCAAAGTGGCATTGATTCAGATGTGGTCTTCCCACAAGGAAAACCTCAATTTTTTATGCCAATATCAGGGATTCCTTTCGAGCAAGTGTTTAATTACATTTAAAAGGTTCTTGTTGGTTGATTATGCTACCCAATTTCCCCATGGATAGTAATTACTAGAAAAGTAGAGGGTAACACCCCTATCATAGGCCCACTCTAAAAATTGAGTAGAGGAAAATGTTGGGCCGTTATCATACACTAGGGAAAAATATCCAAACCTAGTGACGATGTTATCTTTGATCAAATAGATCACTACATCTATGGTGTTGTTCTTAGTAGGCATAGCCTCAAGTCCACTAGGTGCAATAATAAGTGGTAGTTAAAATGTACCAGTGGTTCACTGACAAGTTGGGATTTATCTCTCCTATGAAATCAAATGCCCACTAGGTGAAAGGTCTTGCCTTGAATATAGGTTGGAGAGGCATTGCCAAATTTTTCTCACTTAAAGTGGTAGTTTGGTAGGTGTGACATTTCCTAACATGCATGTAGACATCTCTAAAACTGTGGGGCCAATAGTATCCAGCCCAAAGAATTTGATGGGTAGTGTCATTGGCCGACCCGTGTCCAGTTCCAAAATGACCGTGGAATTTTTCTATCATTTTTATAGCTTGTTCTTGGTCAAGACACCGGAGGTAGACACCTTCATAGTTCCTTCAAAATAGGGTCCCATTTTTATCATAAAATGTGCGCTCCTTAGCTAGAGAGCGTGACATTTACTAGGGATGAGCACTTTTGGGCACTGGTTATTTAGAAAAAGGTGCACCAAGTCCACATACCAAGGGTCTTGAGTGATGGATTTCATGGTGTAGGTGTGGCATTTCATATGTAGGTGGGCCTCTTCCATATCTTTTCATAGCCCTTGTCCTCAAACAAGTTTCATAGGTTGCATCTCTAGATCATACTCTTGGAGGATAGCCATCCACTTCCTCCGGTACTCACCTAGTTCACTTTGAAGTAATAGAGATTGGATGGCCTGGTCTGGGAGGATTGCATGTACTTTGTTGTGAAGGATGTAGTGTCAAAATTTATTAACCACCTAGATGAAGGAAAATTATTGTTTTTCAAGAGGTGAATATAGCACTTCTGCATTCTTAAAGGGGGAGCTCATAAAAGCAATGGGTTATTCTTCCCCTTCTATCTTTTGGGTTAATACGGCCGCAGTAGAGTGGGCAGAGGAAAAAGAATATATATGAAATGGGAGGGAATAATATGGGCTAGCCAGGATAGGGGCCTCTGTGATAGCCTTCTTGATCTGGGAAAAAGCCTATTTTTCATCTAGGCTCCACTCAATTGTTATATCCTTTTTCATCATATCATTTAGAGGTTTTACAACCTCAGTGAAACCAGTAATAAAACAATGGACAAAATTGATCTTCCCAAAGAAAGACCTCATCTCCTTCTTACTACCCAGCATTTACAATTTTAATAGTGCTTCAACTCGCTTAGGGTCAATAGATATACCCTTTTCTAAGATGATATGTCCTAAAAATTTCTCCTTTGTTACTCTGAATATGCATTTGTTTGGGTTGAGGGATATACCGCACCAGCGACACCTTTCATAGATCTTAGAAAGATGGGCCGAGTGATCACGTTTGTCTATCTCGAGAGAGAACATAGTTGGATCATCCATGTAGGTGATTACACATTTTTTGACCAAGCCTTCGAAGTCTATGTCCATGGCTTTTTGGAATGTGTCCCCGACGTTAATCAACCCAAAAATAATTCTTCTATAGGTGAACGTTCCCCACTTGGTGGTGAACATCATCTTGGCTTTGTATTCAAATTTAACCATAACCTAATTGTATCCAGAGTATCCATCCAGAAAGGAAATTATCTAGGAGCCATTAACAATTTGTAACACCTCAACCATTGAAGGGAGGGGGTGGTTATCAATCTTTGAGGCTTTATTCAAATTTTGGAAGTCAACACATATTCAAATTTCCTCATTCTTTTTCCAAACTGACACTAGATTGGCTACCCACATGGTATGTTAGATTGGAAAGATTAGCCAAGTGGCCAATAGCTTCTGAATCTCCTGATGGATAAGAGGCTCAATTAGGGGATTGACTGGTCTTTTCTTTTGCTAGAACGGCTTGGTGTCTAATTTCAGTGGGATGGTGTGTGTCATGATAGAAGTATCATAGGTCTTGAGATCTTCATATCCATAGGCAATTACATCAATATATTCTCGGAGGACCGTGATAATATTCTCTTTCTCTTTGGGAGAGCAGTAGGTGCCAATGTGGATGATCCTTTTTTTGACGCTCATCCCAATGTTTACCTTTTAATATTTTTCCCCATCGGAGGTTCAGGATGTTCTATCTTAAGCTCATGGGTCAGAGTCAAAGATCCATTCAAGGGAAACCATCCCCTTAGGGATGGTGTTGGTGGGTAGGTTGAGGATCCCACCCTCATTCTCTTCTTTCCCAATATCGTCGTGCTCTTCTTCCTCCATGATCTAGTCTTCAAAGACATTAACATTTTCCATGAAGGTGAGTATGTATCTATCGTCCTCAAAGACCTAAAGATTAGTTATATTATTGGGTATGGAGGGTGTGGGCATCATTTCAACTAAAAATCTCTAGAGTTAGGAACCTGCCATAGGTTCTAAAGTACTCGCTGACATAGCTAATGCATCCAAAACATAATTTCATTTTTGGGGAATCAGTTCTATACCAAAAGCATCAAAATCTACTATTAAGATCCACACTTGGTTATGATAGGTTGTTATTCATTTATCATGACATGTGTATTGGCTCCAAATTTTCTATACTATAAGTTCCAAGTCACCCATTTCCCAGAGGCATGTGACTCCTTTCCTGAGGGTGAATAGGAGCCCAAGGACCAAGGCCTCATACTCTGTTATGTTATTGGTGTAGTCAAAATGCAAGTGATATGATGTGAGGAAAGACTTTCCTCAGGGGTTGATCAATTCCACACTAGATTCACAACCTTGTTTAGATCAGGATTTGTCAAACTTAAGGATCAAGACATCACTACTTGTACATCATGTTTGCAATGTTTGGGTTGTATTTATGGTTGGTTTTGGATGGGGGACAAGTTCAAGGACATCCCCTTATTGATTAGATATGGGGACCAAAACATCCATTGGAGGAGTCTCTATAAGAGATTCCTCAAATGGTTGTCCACTGGGTGTGCTCATGATTGGACCACTTTGGGGTGGGGCCATACCCCTGCATTTTTCTACTTGAAATTTTTTAAGGTGGACCTTGGCAGCATCTACACATGGCACGCATTCCAGCTCTGAATGGTTTTGACAATGAACTTGGCACCAAGTGCTAGACAATAGGGAGGTTAAATTTGCCTTGTCACCTTGAGATTTTACATCCTATTTTAGCTTCATGATGAGGCCAAGGATCCTTTGGGTGATGAAAGGATCTCCATCGTGTAATGTTCCACCCAGGACAAAATCTAGGGTCAGGATTTCTTTAGCTATGTATAACCCAGGTTCTAATTTGGCAAAAGAGATTTCACTGACCTGACCATAATCAGTGAGAGCCTGTTTCATCCAAGGTTCTCTTTCCACCTTTATTTTATTATCTTATCCTCTCCAAGGAAGCCATTTGTGGAAGAAATTGGTTGAGATATATCTATTCAAGGATTTTGACCAATTCTGACTCAGGAGCATCCCGTAAGTCTCAGGGATGTCAACCACCTAGATGTCAATGACAATAGATATCTAGGGATCTTGTACTAGCTAGACTAGGAAATTTTTTAGTTCTCCAACAATTTTAACAATGGTCTTGTGTAGCTGGAAAGCTGCTCCTAAGGATCATGTGGGAGTTAGTCCAAGCTTCTTGCAAATAGAGAGAGGCATGACATTGACCGAAGCTCTGGAATCCACTAAGAAGTTGTGTAAGTTTTTACCATAAATTTTAAGACCAAGCAAAAAGGGAGGGTCTTCTGTACTCCCCCTAAATATGGCAATGTTAGCATCATCAAACATTATAGACTTGGGTAGATGGTCAGGCAATTTTGGGTTCTCTAGGTACCGTAGGAGAGACTTTCTCTACTCGGGACAACTAAGCAGGACCTCCATCAAGGTCATGGTGGTAGTAGTATTTTTCATCACTTTCATGATGTAAGACTTTCCTTTAGGGTCCCAAAGACATTTTTCGATAGAGTCACATGTATTTTTAGGTGTGGGTCCTTTAGGAGGAGCTAGATTAACATTTTCCAAAGGGTCTAGTGGAAGATTCACAATCCATGGTGGAATTAATGTTGTAAGAGGACCATTGTTTGATTGACTCTAGGTGTTGTAGGGAGACTTGGGATTGGTAAAGGTGTTAGCCTTGAACGCTAGGATGAAGTCATTGAAGAAAACTTGTAAGTCAGTTTCTTACCCGTCTTCTTCGCCATCACCAAAAAAGATAATCTCACAGGTAAAAGAGGAAAGATGTGGTTTAGTTGAGGATTCTGAAGGAGGGTAAGTTTTCTATTTCCTATCAGATATCAATATGATCTTCTCCAACTTGGTATATTTTACCTTGGAATGCAAACTAGTGTCATGTAGTCGACACCAGGATGTCAGTGGGTGGAATTTAGCAAGTTACACGGAATGGCTAGGTCCAGCGCCTCCTTGGGTGTTGGGCTGATTGTGAGGAATTCCCCCATTTTTTGGCGTGCTGTTCCATTGCTGGTTGGGCTGAGAATTTTTGTTTTTGCTATTGTTATAGTGGTTTCAAGGTCCATGGTTATTGGAACTTCATTTTCCTAAAAATATATTCCCCCTTTGGGAGGGGTTGGTTCTGTGGGATGTGGGGGGGTCCCATCTTTAGCTGTCCCAAGTCAGTGGTGAGAGAAGAAAATAATCATCAGAGGGACTCAAACTTAGTGGATAGTTGGGTAGTGGTTTCACAATTTATTTATTGGGGTGGTGGGGTTGGTGTAGCGGAACTTGCCAGCACCTCCAGAGGTAGACCTGTGGAAGATAGGTATTCTAGGAAGTGGGCATACTATAGTTTTTTTCTCTAGCTAATGAGTGTACTCTAGGTTTAGATGATTTTGATGAGGAGTGGGATAGACATACTAGGGTGATACATTCATTGTAGGGGCACCTAGTGCCATATTGGTTTCATATCCTCCTTAATAGGTTGTTCCCCAAAGCAACATGTTATAAGGTAAGCCCTAACCAATAATGCTGGGAGCTTTACTCAAGTTTTGAGATAGATGAAGGGAGAGGTTTTAAACCTTAGCCATGTATGCCTACATGATTCGTGGCAGTTCTCCAAAGAAGGGTAGTGACAAACAGGTCCAAGGTATTAAGGTACATTTGGATAGTTACATCAGTAGATGGGACGAAGGGTCCCATACATTGCTTCAAGGCTCTCTAGAACTGATGATTAAGGGTTGTCAGGGGTTCATTAGGATCCTTTTGAATAGAAATAAATTGGTTTTTAGACTAGGCCAAGTCCATGTGGACCCAGAATGTCATTAGAATGATAGCCTCCATATCTTCCAACTATTGATGCAGTTTGTGGGTAAGTTCAAGTACGAGTTCAACTCACTTTCTCTAAGAGACAACAATAAAATTATGGAGACCACATCCTCATGTTGGATGCGATATCAATTCATAGCATCTTTATAGGCTTGTAGATGTTCTTTAGTGGTTCAATGGCCTAGGTGTTCATACTTGGGATAGATCTTCTATCGATGCGAAGGAAGATCATTAACGACATTAGGGTACTATCACATGGGCAACCTAGTGTTGTTGAAGTGTGTAGCCATTGGAATGTTAAGGTTGATATTGAGTTTTGTCTCTAGGATGGGCTGGTTAACTTGAATATTCTAGGGGGCTACAAACCCTCCATGTGGGAGATGGAAAGGCTACTTCTTTTGGTAGGTCTTCTTCACTCAAATAGGATGTCTGAGTTCTACAAACTCTCCTAGGTTAGGGGTTGAATGCAATATTCTTTTGAATCACAAGGGAAAAATTTACCCTAATCTATGGGAATCCTAGCCTCTAAAACAACTGCTTGGGGAACCCTTGGGAGGCATGGTATCAAATTTTTCAGGGGAGGAAGAGCTCATTCCCTCCTTCTAGAGCCAGTTTCTGTTGATAGGACTTTTGTATCAGTCTCGCCAATAGGACATGAGTTATCACCAAAAACTAGAGTATCATCCAACTTTACCTGAAGAGGCGTTCAGGAGATCTAGCTTTCTTGGTCTCCAAGCACTTGGTTATCAGGTCATGATGGTGCGGGCTTAGCTAGAACATTTGGGATAATGGGTTTCCTGCAAGCATAATTTATACCTGAAAAAGAAAATAGCCAAAGATAGGATAGGGTTAGTGTAGATCTATAACAATATGCATGATATATTCCCTTAACATCAAGAAAGTTCTAGGTAAAATAAAAAACACATACTAGATATACATATAACCTTCAATCACACGTATATCAGTAGCAAAGTAAAATATTTCATTAAATCATTATAGAACTGGAACAAAGGACATAAGAAAGCATACAACATGAGAAACGTTTTGCTAAATCCAGGATTAGAAATAAAATAGAGCTCAGAGCTGAATGGTGTTCCTCATTCTTTCATTAAATTCAAATCTAGCATCATTGGTAGTTACACTAGTAGCTCCAAGGGAGCATTAATCTACTCTAAACTTCAAAAAGATGAGATTTCTAAAAGACTAAAAGCTTGTATTACTAGTAGAAAACTAAATCATCAATTTTTAACCATTAGAATGGTGTTGGACTTTGCATTTATAGAAAATTCTAACTACCTAAGGGACTATCCCTACACTAGATATTTAAATTACATTATAATATTTACAACTGGTACTACCTGTGCTATCAGAATTTCCTAATATAATACAATCATTTGAGAAGAGAAGAGAAGAGAGAAAGAAGCCTCAGAAAAACCATCATTGGAAAGAGTGTCCTTGTACTTATAGACCTGATGGAACTTCCCCAAGTGACTTGGGCCATACACCATGTTTAATTTTCTTTTGTACTTTGGTGATAGGGCATGTCAGGGTACGCCATGTTGGATATATTTATAGATTTTGGGTCTCGTTGCAAAAAAATTTGTTCTCAGTGTTAGAATATGTTCTAAATTATCAATATTTGTTTAGGTGTATATGCAACTTTTCTGGAAATAGGTTGAACACCATGCATGGTGACCAAAAGATAGAAAACCCCTAGTTGCTAGGTTATCTTTTTCCTTTCTAGATGAAAAACCCTAATTCTTCATTGGTTTTCTCTTTTTTTTTGAGTTACTTTATTTTCCACTTAAGTGACTTCAACCCATGTGATCTTTTTAAGCAGGGCTGTGTTCAATATTTCTTAAGTCCCTAACGCTTTAATTTTTCCTAAGTTCAAGAGCCCGTAAGTCCTTTATTTATATTAAATCATGTGTTGGGGAAGTTCTTTCTGATCCAACAGTTTGCAAATTCCCTAAAGATGAATATGATTGAAATATATGCTTTAAGGAATTACACCATGATGTCATGTGTATCTAGCGGGTGTGACTATAATTAAAATACAAGTCATCAGATCATTGTAGATCCTATTTGATCCGACAGTGTGCACATTCCCTATAGATGAAATATGAAGGAAGTTAACCTTTGAGGATTTGCACAGTGATGATGTGTGTCCAAGTGGGTCTGAGCATAGTCATAAAGTTAAAGTTAAAAAGAGCACAATTCAAATCTAATCTAACGGTGGTCGTAAATCCTCGCTATAAAGATGATAATGAAATAACCATTGAGGGAAATTCTGGTGATGACACATGGAAACCAAGAGGCCCAACATTATAATAAAGAATTATATAAATAACTGGCATTTTAGAAAAGATCTAATGGTGGGTGTTAAGCCTTAAACACTAGATGAAATGATTTTTAAGCATTACAGGAATGCGTCATTATGATGCATGTATGACTGGGCAAGTTGATACTGTGGTTGATAGATAGTTGGTTAACTAAAGACAAGATAGGTTAATATAGATCTAACGGCTGGTGTAAAGCATCAGATCAAAATTAATGCAAAGCTAACCTTTGAGGCATTGCATGGTGTCACCACGTGTCTCTGTGGGATAATAGCTACGGGTCATAAATTTAAATAAAGGCATTAAAGAACATGAAGATCAGATGGCTGGTTCTATGACTTGAATTTAAAGTGGTAAATGTTTATTCTTTGAGGGATTGTGTCATGGAGACATGTGTCCAAAGTGATGGGACCCTCTGGGAATATAAAGTAAGGTAAACTAAAGTTAAGTATGAAAAGATGTAACGGTGTGAATAAAGACTCAGATCAAATTTCCTGAAACATAACCATTGAGCGAACATGTTGTTGTGACACGTGTTCAAGGAGATGAACATTATAAAATACTTGTTTTGGACCTTTCGATGTAAAGGAAAGTTATCAAGATTGACGGCTATGTTTTAAAATGATAAAGTTACAATCATGAACGATTGGCCGCAAAGTTTTGAACTTAAAAGAAGTAATGGAAAACATGTTCTTTTCCTCAATTGGAATTTAATGCTTAAAATTATGGGATAGTTATTTGATCGACCATTCAAGTCTCATTTTGCATAATTGTCAAAATTGTGAAGTAGAGCAAAGTTGCATTGATCGCATTCAGATTTTCAAGATATCTGCAAAATGGGTTATTCTATGGTACTGGTGTTTCTGAAGTTCTCAAAAATTTGAAAGAATATTAGGTTTTATAGTAATAAGGTTTCATTCTCAAAATTATTAATTGTTAGACTTTAAAACCCTAAGTTCAAAATTCCTCCCAAAATAGAGTTTAAAGGGAAAGTAGATTATCGGGAGAGAAATGTGTGTGATGACCTAATAAAGTAATTGTCAATCTCTACTTTAATGAATCTACCAAAATAATGGAGATAGTCCACAAAAACACACATTTGAAAATTGGTGAGGGTCTGTATGATTTGGGTAAATGGGTTAAAGATGCTTAGATAGGTATGAATGGTTTATCTTTGTTCAAAGTAGTTTTCAGCTAGAGAAATGCCTTTGCCCCAAATAGTAATGTATAGAAGTTTGATGTGGCCAAATTAGTGGTGCCTGGATTATTTATGGATGTATACATGCTTATGTAGATAGCTAAAAATTATAACAACATAGCTAGGGTGGTCAAGGATAAAAATGGACACATCATGATCAGTGTGATTGTAAAAGAAATCAGAGAAATTTTTACTCAATTTAAAGAGATATATCAAGCCCAAAGGAATTTTTTAGAGAAGAACCACTAAAGGAATTTTTTAGCAAAGTTGGGGACTTGGTTTTGGTAGGACTAAACACCAAAGAACCCTTTAAAATTTATTACTTTACTCCAAAGGCTAGAGGAGTGTATAGGGCTCTTTGCCAAATATGTGGGGATGATGAACAAAATAAGATGCCCATCCATTATATGTTCATGATGATCCAGATCTTGCATCCTCATTTATTAATAATTTTTTTAATTTTCTCCTTACATTGCAGACCTAATTCATGACGGTTTGATAGGTATCAATAATTCTAAATTTGCCAAACCTTTTGCATGGTACTCCAAGCTGAGGGACATGTTTTTATTTAAGGGGGAAAATTAATTTGAGGAGGAGATAAAGATGATGAGGGTCAAAGATGATGAAGATGTGCCTATGCAAATATGGAATGCAGATATGTCTTGGGATAATAAAGATTTAAGCTATATCACTTTTGATAGGTGTTTCATTGCCAGACTTAGGTGATTACTGTTGTCTAATGATCCTAGAATTCCTGTGTCAATATTAGATCTTTTTAGGCCAAAGGAATATAAGATAGATCTTAAAATAGTACATAACTGGGGTGACATTATTCTTTATCCAGTATCTATAGTGTTCAGAGTTTATGGCTTTAGAGGAGTACCAAACATATTACCTTAGAGGGTGCCCCTTAAGATGGGATTAGTAGAAATCATACAAAAGATTGGAGGCTTAGAAGAAGAAGCACTAACCGAAAGAGGGAAAGGAACTATTTTCCCCACAATCACAACTACCCATGAATTTTTCATCATAAAGGGAGGATGGAAGCACTTGCAAACATATTTGGACCCCTATAATTTGACTACTACAATGTCAAGGTGTGCTGGTCCCAAAGCATTTATTAAGGATATGTTCATGGAGAAGACCAAATGTTTAGTATTGAACCATCAATTTAACTTTCCTAAAGATGTGATTAGAAATGAATTTGATCTGATAGAACAAGAGATCAAAAAGGAAAAATGGCTAGCATACAAGAAAAGCCTTGATTTTGTACAATATTTTGATCAGTTGTGTGATCCTTTAAAGGATTTTCAGCCATGGGCTAAAAAGATTGAGTCCTTAATGGTAATGTTTGAAGACATCATGCATAAATTAAACCAGAAAAGGGATATTATTTTGCAAATAGAGATAGAGAGGGCCAAAGAAAATTTGGGTTGGATAATGCCCACTAAAAATGTCCCACCAGGGAAGTATGTGGTGTACTAAAGGAAAGGATATAGGATAATCCTACCAAGAGATGAAAATACCCTTGATCCAAAAGGGAAAAGGTCATTATAATCTAGTGATCAATTATTTCCATCTCCAAAAAGGAAAAAGGTAGAAGGACAACTACAACAACAACAACAACAACATGAAGACATCTATTGTCCTTCCCAATATCCTATGCATATGGATGAGTAGGCTATAGCCGAGGAATTATTACAAATAGGAAGTGTTAGGCAAATATATGTTATAGCCCAAGAGCTATAATAAGGGATGATTGAAGCTCCAAAACATGCCGAACTTGATTTAACAGTTCCAGAATATGCTGGGAAGGAATTAGACCCATTAACACAACAGGCTAGTGACAAGTTTCTTTCTGGTGATAATTTTGTTAAAGATAGGGCATTTCTACAATTCTTGTGGAGAATTCATATCAATGAATTCAAAGACAAATGCCAACAAAAGAAAGAGGAACAACCTACTAGGAGAAAAGAAGAAATTGTTCAAATGAGATAAAATATGAAATGATATCCAAGTTTGAAAAGACAACTCCTGAAGAAGGAAGAGAGTTGGTCAATAAAGAAGGGGTATTAATACTTCAAGAATGGGACATAGAAGATGCTATTGGTTTTGATGTTGTGAGAAAGGCAACCAAAACTATCCATTCTACTAAGGAAAAAGTACAACAAGCATCAGAGGGAGTAAAATTTAGTGAAGATCATGCAACCATGGTTATGTGGAAAATAAGAAGAAAGAGCCATAAGACAACTCATAAAGATGATCGTGCAGAGCATGCATGTAGCCTCTTGGTAAATAGGTTTGCAGAAATAGGGGTTGTTGAAGAACCTAATATAACTTTAGAATATGCCAAGTTTGGGGTAAGTGTGGCCCTAAGATTAGAGGAAGAAATTAAAAGCCTAAAATAAAAATTTGAGACTTTTATAAAATCTTATAATGATAAAAAAAAAAAAATCTACTGAAAAGGATAAGAAAATTTCTATCCTAGAAGGTAAACAAATGACTCAATTTTCTCCTCAAGGAGTGATTGAATAGGACCCACTATAACGCTCATCATCCATTTGAATTATAACTTATCCTCCTTGTCCTATGCCATCAAGTCCTACTACACAAGAAGATTTGGATTTAGAGAGAGAAAGATTAAAAAATAACCCCTACTCTTTTTGATGATATTTTTAAAAAATATAAAAAAAATACCCTTTTTCGAGCTTAGAGTCAGGATTATTGTCATATAAAGTTTATAGTATTTTGATTAGATCTAATATATTATAATTTCCAAATACAACAAGTAGGTATTTTAACACTTGAGAAGATGTTGCTTCAAATAAGTAAAAAAATAGTAAATCATATCAAAAAAATTTAAAATTTATATTTAACACTAGAGGAGAGAGTCCTCTTCAATAATATGTAATTTTTTTAATGAATAGTGTAGATTTGATAGGGGAAATTTGGTGGGAGATGAAAACTATCGATTTCAGAAAGTTCAACTTTGAGCAGTTATAACAAATAAAATATACATTGAAAACCAATCTTTCTTCTTTTCTACACTATCTATAAATTTTATCTATAACATATTTTGAAATCAGAGGAAAAATAGATCATTTGCATATACTTGTTCTGTGGGAACTAGACCCCATATTTTTAGCAGTTTTCAACAATTTAAAAATGGAATTTAAAAATTTAAAAACTATATCAATTATTGTTCAAAATTTTAAAAAAAAATTATAGGCATAAACTTCATGCATTTTTACACATTTCATTAGTTTACATCATCCTCAAATTCTAAATACAAATGCAACTATTTATGTCATTAAAGTTGAACAGTTTGCATGTTGTGGTCCTTTTCCTTTATAAAAGTGTGACACAAGTTTGTACTTTTACCCCTACTTGCTTACCCATCTTTGAATTTCATACAAATGGGTACGAGTATTGGTATGTATCAAAATTATAACCTTTTTTATAGAAAAAGATTTGTGTCAAATTGTTAAATCACGTTATTTAGAGCCAGTTGATTTCAACACCCTCATTGCCATAAAGTAAAATAGCCCAAAAAATGGTCCAAGAAGAGGAATGCTCAATCCTTATTTCATATTCAAATTGGTCACAATAAGAACTCATTTAAGAGAATTGTAGATGCATAGTAAGAAAAAGAAGCCTAGAAAACTCTAATGAACACTCACCAAGACAATTATTAAGTTAAAGTTATCAAACTATTGACACGAAAGAGAGAATTTGAAGATATAATATGCTAAAAGTGTAAGCACATATCATGTCAAAGTAGAATATGTGATGAATAAGATGGCTAAAGTTGGAGAAATTGTGAAAAATGAGGTTTTGATTAAAAAGGTATGGATGATTTTCATATCAAGGGGGAATTAATTGAAGTAATCGTAGAAGAAAGGAATGCTTTGATGACCTTTATTTTTTATCACCTAGTTGGATCTCATATGATTTATGAAGAGGGATTAAGATATTTATTTGGAGAATATGATGCGAAATATGTTTCCTCCAAATTAAAAATCATAAACAATGAAGATGCAAGCAATAACACCAAAAGTAATCAAGACCAAGTTAAAGAATAATTGTGTCAGAATAGTTATAAAGTGGTATTTGGCATAAAAAATTTATCATTTATGCTAACAACAAGTAGGGAAACATAGTATTCACTATTGTGCCTGTGAAAAAGAATATGATACAATTTAGCTGTGGCATTTTAGATTTAGACATTTCAAATTTCACAATTTGACGATTTTAACTATAAAAGCATTAGTTTCTAATCTGGAAAAGGTTGAAGACCACAAGAAGATTTTTGAAGGATATGCTAAAGGAAATAACACAAAGGATAATTTTCTAACGATAATTTATAAAGGCCCATCACCCATTTCAACTAGTTCATTTATATATTTTTGGACCTATACAAACAAAGAGTTTTAAGATTTCATCATATTTATTACTTTTTAATATTGATTATTGATGAAAATGTCATTTTTATCTTTTGAAGACCAGTGATGAATCCATAGATACATTTAGGAGTACTAAAGCACTTTTGGAAATTGAATAAAGATGCAAAATCAAATGTTGAAGGAATGATCATGGAGGTAAATTTTTGGGATCCTTTTAAACTTATTTTTACATGAATGGAATCAAAAGATAACTCACCATTTATTGCACACCTCACCAAATTAAAGTATCTTAAAGGAGAAACTATATAGTGGTCAAAATGGCAAGGAGCATGTTGAAAACTAAGGGATTGACTAATTCATATTAGGATATGTTATTTCTACAACTCTATACATTCTTAACTGAACTTTCACTATTGCACTTGAAAAGATGGCTCCTCATGAAGTATGGTATGAGAAAAATCCTAATGTTCATCATTTCAAAGTTTTTGGTTGTTTAGCCTATGTTCATGTACTTTATCAAAGAAGAAAAAAGTTAGATCCATAAAGTAAGTACTGCGCTTTTTTGTTATAGTAAGGCAAGTAAGGCCTATAGATTGGATAATCCCCTCAACAATAGGATTATTATATAAAGAGATGTGTAATGTATCCTTTAGGAAGATATTAAACTTCAATGGTTATAATACATAAAAAATGCCATTAAGTCTATTTAAACAAATAAATAATTGAGAATCCATAATACATTTGATAGCTAGCATACTAAAGCACATAATTCCCTACTTCTTTCATAATCATCAACCTTAATAAGGATGTTTGTTTACTTTTCCTTATGGTTCTTGGAAATTAATGTAAGAGGGGAATTGGTCAAGGTTCCCAAAACAAATTCATAACCATCTTAGGTTGTCCTAGTCAAGGTTTCCATGATACACATCCTTACC
>MU225686.1:1617745-1628131 GCA_018584345.1 Thuja plicata | reverse complement strand
AAATTTTGGTCAGATTTGGGGTTCCAACAAAATTGATCATGGATAATGCCTCATATTTCTCATCCTCAGAAATCATTTCCTTTTGTTATGATTATGGAATTCAGATAGGGCATTCTTCAGATTATTTCCCTCAAGGAAATGGGCAAGCTGAGTGAAGTAATAAAAACTTGATTAATATTTTGAAGAAATTGGTGACTGATAATTAGAAGAAATGGCATAAGAAAATACATGATTCTCTATGGGCAGATAGAACTAATCCTAAAAGAGCCATTGGTATTTCTCCTTTTGAATTGGTGTATGGAGTAGAAGCCAACTTACCATTGCCATTAGAACTTGCTGCTTGCAAATTGAAAACCGCAATTGAGGATGATGTTTTCAAGGATGGCTTGGAAAAAAGGATCTTGTATTTGAAAAAGTTGCAAGAAGAAAGGGAAGATATGATTGATAAGATCACTAAACATCATATCCAAGTCAAGAAGTTGTTTGATAAAAAGGAAAGGCCAAGAAAATTCATGGAAGGTGATATGGTGCTGCTGTGGGATAAGAGATATGAACCTAAAGGAATGCATTCTAAATTTCAATCTCTGTGGAAAGGTCCATTCGAGATTGTGCAAGTGAATCAGAATAATTCTTTCAGACTGGCATATCCTTCTGGAGATTCCCTGCCATGTTCCTATAATGGGCAGGATTTGAAGCTATACCAGATACATAATTGAAGAGTAGGTAACCCCTACGTAGTAGTTAGTTAGGTAGGTGTTCTTTTTGTGTCGTAGTCAGTGGTTGTTTTCTCTTTCTTTGTTTCAATTTGCCCTGCTCCCCTTTGCCCTCCCTGTATGCATTTTCTCATTGTTCTCTTTGGTCTAGACTCCGCAACCCAATGCTTAAGGCACTTGTCACACCAGAGAAGCTGAATTCTTCATGTACTTTGTAGTACATGATGCCCCAGTCAGAGCCAGCTGTTGTCAGACTTTTAGTCACCCTTTTTCTTTGGCATTATTGGAGTCATATGGTCATGTCAAGTTAGTCTGGTCAATCTGGTGTCTAGGTCTAAGTCTTCCCTAGGATAGGAAGTATTTTCCGGGTTCCCCTGTCATTGCTTTCTTGATTCAAGTTGGGTGGGTTGTTTTAAAGGTCTCATTATTTAGGTAGGTTGTAGATCCGAACCCGACAAAGAAAATGGTGCTCCAATTGATTATCTTTTCAGCAGATGGAATGATGTTTGGGAGTCATAAGTTTCAGACATTCAAAAGAACTAAGAAAGATTCTTCATGTAATGGAACTAATAATAGAATCAGCATTGAATCATTCAGGATTCTACTTCATATCACAGTGTGAAAAATCCATTTGTGGTAGAGAAATAAAGTTTGTAGTTGAATATATTGGGCTATACTAAAATCTGTAGGTTAAGGAGATCTTCAGATGTTTACAAGAAATCAGGAAAAGGATGCAATGACAAGAAGCTCAATCATTATATTATGTTCTACGTTGTGAATCAAACAGCTATCACAAATGTTATACTTCTGGCCCTTACACATGTGTCGAACTAAACTGAGTACTAGATCACTTATATTGATCAGGGATAGCAATGAATCAGGTACTGAATATATGGATCGAGAAATAGTTTTATGGAAGCATAAATAGCTTGGTAATAAGTTTTAATGGCCAAAAATGTAGTTGATGCTCACTACAATAATGAGCGTATCTATAATGACTACAGTCGGGTGTGGACAGGTGCAAATTGAAGACTGGTATGTGTCTTTTGCATTTAGCAGAGCCGAATTCATACTCACTACATGCATTTTCCATGATTCATAAAATTTGATAGTTTTCACTTTTTTGAAAGCATGGATCAATTTTTTGATGTTATACAATCCTATTGGTGAAAACCGTATCCAATTTGGTGTTGAAATTGTGAAGATATGGCTTGGCGGGATTGTAAGTTTAAGCTTCTCCAAAGCAGAGATTGCACTTACCAAGTGCGATTTCCGCAAAGAAACAAGTCTTCATTGTGCGGGAATCGCACTTGGTAAGTGCGATCTTTGCACACTTAAAGAGTGATCACCCGAAGCTTTGTGATAAAAGAAAATCTGATTATTATTTAAGTGACCAAATTAACATGTGCCTTAAGTCAAAAAGGAACCCACACACATAAAATGATGGGTGGAAATATGGTGGGAAAACTTCTCCATTGTGGAAAAACATCTATATGGTGTGGTCTTCATCGAAAATCAATTTCAAACATTTTTGAAGTAACAATCGAGTATATGGAGCCTCGACTTATTTCATTCTTAGGATGCTTTTGATCATTCTTGTTCTAAAGTGATTTGATTACAATCAAATAACAGTGTCTAAGTGCCTAACAATTCAAATTAAAGAATTGTAATGTGATTCAGGAGAAGAAAAGACTGTTAACAAATGCAGCATAACCGAGCTCGTGCACCTCTTTTACATTTTTTTTAGACACTAAAGTTTGTGTTTTCCATTATTTGGATGCATATCTCAGTTCTCTGAGATTAAACGAAGCCATTGAAAGAAACGGCATGCAAAATGATAAAAAATGAGGGAGATATATTGAGGCAGGATTTTTGATTTTTGCTACTCTGAGGCGGAGGCCGCACCTCTCAGGTGATTTTCCGCACTCTACAAAATGGCATTATCTACATAATAATTTGTGTGATCATGATGTGGAAGCATTTATGGTAATCTAAAAAAACATGTTTCTTGCTTTAGAAGTGGTTCTCATGCAATATACTCAAAAGCGGAAATTTGAAATTCCAGTGCGCCATAACCGTTTGCGTACTTGTAGAGGCCAAAACCTGCTGGCCTCTTTCTTGCATGGTTTTGAGTATTTTCAGAAACTAATCATATGGGTCTCCATAAAATCTCATGAAGAACATTTCATCTTCAGATAATTTTGTGTGAAAGTGCCTGGAAGTAGTCATAGTGGAAAATCCAAATGTAAGTGTGCAAAAGCCATTTTCGCACTGAAAACTCAAAAATCCGTCGGGCGATATATCCATGGTTTTGAAGTCTTTTAAAATTTTGACCACATGGGTCATTTTGAAATCATTCAAAGGGTATTTTATGTTTAAAAAGTTTGGTCTAATGATGAGCTGGGAGCTCGAGGCAGAAATTTCCATATCAGGGTTAAAACACAACCAGAATCACTAAATAAGGGAAGGTCGACAGTCTAAACATGATGAACAGACCATTTCTTGCCTTTCCAAAATGGTTTCCGCATTGAAAATAGAGAATTCTAGTAGAAACTGCATGCTAAGGATGATATATGTGTTTCAACTCCGTGGCACAATGGATTTAGCTTGATAATGCTGGTTGGAGATGAAGAGTTTTAGATTCCATAGTGACTGTTCGAGTTCTCAGATTTGAAAAGTCTTTTTATTTGCATTCTGTCTCTTTGTATTCGAAGAAGAGGGAAGGTCATTGGCTCATAGAAGCTTGATGTATTGTAGAGTTTATAAATTCTATAAAGAATTCAGTAAGAATGGTCGGAAAACTTGTTAATGAAGCAAAAGTGATTCTATTTACAAAGGTTTTGTCTCATGTTTGTTGCACCATTTTAGTGAATCATTTGCATTTTGAATAGATAGAACAGTCATATGTGAAGCTGCAGTTGCATGCTAGATTCTATTTCATGTCTATGATTGTAGTGAAAGTAATTCTATTTACCTGTCATGTATGATTCTTCTCCTATTCATTCAGTAATTTAGATGCATCAGAATAGAAAGTACAATTGTATGTGGAACTGTAATTCCTGCTTGGATTCTATTTCATGTTAGAAGTTGTAGCGTAAGCAATTCTATTTGCTGTCCATGTATGATTCTGCTTTTTTTCTCCTCAGTAGAATATGCATTTTTAGAATAGGTAGATTAAATTTGAATATAGATTAAACATTATCCTTGCCTGAATTGTTTGTGTCTACAAGCAATTTGGTTAAAACTCATAATGAATAAACCTGATGATCAATAGAAAGACATATACATTGCATATCAAACACAATTAGGGAGCTGTACCTATCAATTTGGAGGGCAGTGATAGATGATTTACACTGACCCATTTTTTGGTGACATCCTTTTGTTCTCTCACCTTGGGTGTTAAGAAGAGTCAAAGATTATAAATCTAATGGGAGGACAAACTATTAACCAACACTATGCTGATAAGTTAGCCTAAAAAGTGACAAATTATTGTTCTTTTACTCAAAAGAGATAAAAAATTTAGAGGTACTGATTCACCCCTCCCCTCTCAGTACACACTTCCCATTATTTCCAACAATTGGTATCAAAGCTAGAAATCTTATTTCGAAAATCTTAAATACTTAAGAGAAAAGATCATATAATGGAGAAGTATAGACTTGAAAAAAGTATTGAGAATAAGAAGCTAGAAATTTTGATCTTCTATATGAGTAGTATAAAGAAGCTAGACTCAAGATGAGATAATTGTTAGATGAAAGAAATATTATTGCATCTCGTTGTAATGAGACAGATTACCAAGAAGAAGAGATACCGGATCTATTTGAATCTTGAGGATCTACTACAAGCAAAGCATCAGATACATCAAAAGAAAGCATCACAAGTTTAAATGAAATCATTCAACATCTAGATGGACAAGTGAAATCTTTGAAAAATGGTGAAGAGACACATATGGTAAGAATGATTAATTTCATGAACAATACTAGACAAGCTGAGCAAGAGAGAACACTTGCTATTGATGTTAGAAGAAAGATTACAAAAAAGCTAGAAGAAAAAGAGTCTGAAATAAAGAGACTTACATAACATCACCATGAGATTACAAATCAGATTATTCTTACGAGTCAAGAGGCAAACAAAATGAATGTTGAACTCATTGAAAGAATAGAAGCTATCAGTAAGCTAAGGGAAGAAAATGAAAATATGAAACAAGAACTCACAATTCAGCAGCAACATAATGAGATAATCAAAAGAGCTGAAGAAAGAAATGAAAGAATGGATGATTTTATTGATGGACAAAGGAGAGCCAACAATAGCACCAGACTACACTATACCAAGAATAAAGAATCACCTAATCAATTTGTTCCAAAGAATGTCTATGAAAATCTGAGACCAAGAAAGTTGACATGCAATCACCATGGAAAGAAATGCCACACATCAAACGTATGCAAAAGAAAAATCAAAGGTATTCCTAAATCTACATCTTCATTCATAGGATTCTGTTATAAATGTATCAAGAAAGGAAATAAAGAATATGAATGTAATTCTGAGATGAAACAACCAAAGAAGGAAGCCTAAATGGACAAATACTATCCTACTTGCAAATTGCATGGGCACACTACTCTTTAATACTCGAAGAAGAAAAAGAAAGCATGGAAGCCTAAAGGTCAAGAATCTTCCTATCAACCGAATAGAGTTGGTAACCAGTATGTATGGGATTACAACAGTTGGGAAAATTGTACATATGGAAGATTTGGTCACATTGCTGCAAATTTTATGATACAATGGACAAGAAAGCGTCGAGGCTAGACTAACACCCAAATGACATGTTTACACTTTCATAAAGTTGGCCATCTCAAGAAGGATTGCAAAGACTGAATGACAGAGTCTAGCACCTTTGAAAATGGAAACACCATTGAAGACATAAGTGTAAAATCTAAATTTGGAGGGTTTTGATGCCCTAGATCTCCTACATAAGATTTATATAATGAAGGGAAATCCTATGTCCAAATTCAGGATATTACGTTTAATTATATTGATCAAAAGGATGGAAAAGAGCATGTAAAGAATGATGTGATAAGATGCCTACCTCATGACATAGAAGATCTAGAAAAACTCATTTTTTGAGTTCTGTAGACTATTTCTAGAGATACTGATAGTTGATACCAAACTGGAATATAGAGACGAACAAAACCAAGAAATCTTTTTCCATTTCGATGTCATCTTAGGAAAATGGTCGACCCTGTACCACTTTTGCCAACGTTGTCTGCATAGATCTGAAAGTGTCCCTATTCGCACAATCTGAAAGAAATCTGAAAAGGGTATCTAGATCTAGCCTCAGATCCTCTATCCTACACCTACAAATATCTAAAAAGGGGGTTTTGGGGTGGCTATATAGGGTTTTGCCTTAGTAAAACCCCTATTTTGGTGGTTTCCACCTCCACGAATAGCCGAATATATAGAATATATATTATGTGTGTGTTGCTCTTTGGAAAGAGTCTTGTGAACATGCAATATCAAGATCTAATCTTCTAGATTAACAATCCTAACACAACATGGAAATGAGAAAGCAATGCATAGATTTGAATATGATAAAGAAAGCATACCAAGCCCCCAAGGCTAAAGTATTCCTATCAACTCACAATTCGCAATTGCTACACCATGATAATGTCCTTTGAATGCTTGAATGTTGAAGATGGTAGATCTAAAAATAAATCCTTCTTGCTTCAATGAAGATCTAAAATAACTTGTATTTCAAGAATTCTTTGATTAAAGATGATGATATTTCCTCCTAGCTTGTCCTTCTATATCATCCTCTTACTTGCTTGCCTCATCATTCCATCATGTAATCTACTGATTTCATTTCATGATCAAATGAAGGCAAAAGAGAGTATTTATATAGAGATTTCAATATAGGTCTCCTAGGGAAATGCAATGGATCCAAATCCAAATCTCACCTTGAATCATGGTCCAATCACAATCACCAACCAAGAAGGGAACATAATAACTCGAATATTAGAGAAAACACTTCCGCATCCAAACTCGGGGACCTATTTCAAGTTTCGGACCTCGATAAGCTCTGGATCTGAAAATGGGAACCAACACCTATTAGGGGATAGGGTTAACCTCAGCCCTATCCTAGGATAGGTTCAACCTTGGCCCTATCCTGATTTTTTAGGTAGGTCAGCAGGATGTGTCAGAAAGGCTCCCAGGTCAATCAGGGACCTAGGAAGGTGGGGGAATGAGTCAGAATGTTAAGAAGGCCTGAAAGGCCTAGAGAGAAAGTAAAATTAGGCCTAGGAGGACCAATACATAGGTCCTACCTAGAAATAAGAGCCATGGAGAGGAAAAATCTAGGAGGATCCATAAGATCCTAACCCTAATTTCACCTAAACATGTAAAAATGCAAATCTATTATGCAAACATACTAAATGAGGGTGCTAAACTCATCCAAATGGAAGTGCTTCCATTTTAAGATGATACATTTATCCCCCACTTTATCTTAGATATGATACTATGTGAATATGCAAGCTAAAGTAAGAAAACATCATAGAGTATAAAAAGGATATAGCCAAGTCCTCAATGTGAAGATCCTGCAAGAAACCATTAGTATCTGCAACCTACAACACACAAGGTTAATAAAAATCCAAAGAAGACCTAGATCTTACTATGATGATCTTGAGAAGTGTATAAAGCCCCTTATTCCCCCCTAATTCGGCTTACTAATTCATGGAAGGTGAAACAGGGTGATAAGGTGAGTTCTATATACTGAATATGCAAGATGTTGAAAAGTCCTTTCCTAAACCAATTATAAGTTTTCTAAACCTTCCCAAACTAAATCAATAGGTTAGGTATCTAAATCATGATTCCAACACTTCTTACAGCACTAAAAAATAGAGCTACCAAACTCAAGTTATGATGAAAAGAGTGAATTTCTATCTAAATGCATATAGAAGGAAAATTTGAGTTTAACCTAAATAATTCGAGATGAAACCCTAGAAAAACCCTAATTTACAGCCTATAAATAGGAGAAAGAGATATTTACCTCCTCATTCTTACCATTTACAGAGTTGGAGCAAGGAGATAGGATGCCAAAGAGAGAGGAGTTTTGAGCAAGCCGTATGGAGGTCCTGCGAGAGTGCCTAGCCGGTAGATAGCCTTTGCCAGAGGTAAGTGCCTATTTTTAGTATTTGTGATTGAAATTTTGATGTTTTTATGGGGGAGGTTGACCCTAACCCAAGAAGTTTGACCTTGACCTAGTATGGTTGAACCTGACCCTTTAAGGTCGACCATGTCTGGGAAGGTTCTGCCCTTGTTGGGGAGTAGGTCGACCCTGACCCATAAAGGTCGACCCTGACCCCTAAATGTCGACCCTGACCCATAAAGGTTGACCCTATCCTATTTTGGTTGACCCTATCTATGTTAGGTATATTTTGAAGTTAGATGATTCAGAAGGTCTAATATGTTTCATGTCTATGCTTGCAGAATCTAGTCCATCTACAAGAGCATCCCTTTGGAGGGCTACTCTTATCTATCAGAAGGAGTGTCTCCGAGCTACAGTCAGAGGAGATTCAGTTATTGAGAGATGTGGGACTATATTAGGTGGAAGATATACCACAGCTAAGGCTTCATTGGTCAATGATATCGACCATGATAGAGATATGGGATGAGGATACATGCTTTTTTCATCTTCCATCAGGCGAGATCACCATCACCTTGGAGGATGTGTATAGGATCCTGCAGCTTCTAGTCTGAGGTGAGACTGTTAGACTAAGAGGACCACAAGATTCATCCAAGGTTTTTGTAGATATGGAGTACTTTTTTGGATGGATAGCACAGATGATGACCCGATCAGATCAGATATCATTGGCAGCCATACTAGCAGGTCTGACACCCTTGGTACGGAGGGTTATGCTTTGTATTGTTTCCTTGGTTGTAGTGCCCAACACAAAGGGTATAGTTTTTCCAGCACCATTCACACATCTCATATGTAGGATGGAGAGTGATAGAGTCATTGTCTCATGGGGCCGCAACATGTTGACTCATCTTTATCATGAGTTGAGTCAGTTGATGAGATTTTAGCGGGAGAGTCTTATAGTGTGCACATTACTATAGGTGTGGATGTTTGAGCACTATGCATGCACACGACCATAGGGTACTCCTATGATGATAGATGTGAGTGCACCAAGAGCCTATTCCTATCTGCTGGCTGGTGTCTGGCAGCATGGAGATATCCTTTATTAGAGGGTATGCTTTGACCGTATACTAGGGATTGATGTGATTTGGAGACCATATTGTCAGATGATGGAGTGGCCCGATACCTGATAGTAGTTGAGACACTCACAGTAGCGCAAGCTTCTAGAGGGCCCTACCCAGCATGTCATGATGCCTTATTATTATGATAGGGTGATGAGGCAATTTGGTTTGATATAGGGAGTCCCTCATGCAGTACCTCGGTATGCATACCCGGTGAGATACTATTAGAGACCCGGCGCTATACGTCAACCAAAAATAGTTGATATCATGGATAGTGATACAGATGAGATAGAGGATATAGAGGTATCCCCTGAGCTATCCTATGCCGGTGTGAGCAGAGAGTATATCAGATACTAGAGTTTACAAGGGACCCATCCCATCTTTCTTGATGACTACCCACATGTGATCCAGGTCTAGAGAGGTACCACTAAGGAGAGGACATACCAGTAGGAGAGGAGGAGGATATAAGAGATGAGGAGGAGCCTCCCCTCAAGGGAGATCCTATGGAGGAGGAGAGAGAATAGGAGAGAGAAAAGGAGATGCCCCCAGACCACAGTATTGGGACTGGTGTTCAGGCAGTCCATGTTACTCCCTTGAGATCACAGTGACCTCCTTGAGTGCATATAGAGACACCACCACTGAGGCCTAGACTAAGGGAATGAGGAGAGAGTAGTCATTCCATGCCCCCGCCATCTAGATACTTTAGTGATGCCCAGGTAGGGGATCAAGGTATGACATAGTTGATTAGAATTTTTTTGAATAAAGATTTGGATTAGAATAGAGATTTAAAGAAGTTTTATATTTGAATTTTGTAGGAAGCGTAGCGGAGTGGAGGAGCTTTGTATTTAAGGTTCTGAAGGATACATGCCTATCCTACCAACTGCTAGCTGGTGAGAGAGATTCCCTTGCAGGACGAAGGGATCCCAGAAGACATGCAGATATCTTCCTATGTGTTCAGTGTGAGCTGAGGATGTGCAAGGAAAGAGAACAGAAAGTGATGGCCGACCTAGAGAGAACGCAAGAGCAGATCCAGGAGATGAGCATGTTGAGGAGTCACTCACGGACTACCATTCTGAGATCCTCAGCCTCTCATCATAGATCCAAGAGAGCTGGGAGCCACTGACCTTCAGAGCATAGGGAGAGAGACTAATAGATATGGCACTTGTGCCACATATGTACCAAACTTTGAAAATTTTAAATATAAACAAAACTTTGTTTTGAGAGAAATTAGTTCTATGATTGATTACATTTACTTTCATCCATGCATAAAAATTAATAAAGGAAAGAAGGATGAAATGAATGAATGCATTCTAATTTACATAACTTATAAAATAATTATTCTATAAGGAACACATACATACATAAAGAAAGAAAAGATAAATTAGGGATAGTATTGTTTGAGATGCATAATATTAATAGGTTCCTT
>MU225686.1:1589462-1605642 GCA_018584345.1 Thuja plicata | reverse complement strand
TCTGACTGAAACTGGAATTCTATTCCATGTCTTAAGGAATCTACTATTGTAATCTATCATTTGTTCTTGAGGGTCTCTCTTAATGGTTGTTAACTGCTCAACCAGAGATAAGTTATCTGATTTATCCCCAAAATGCTTACTTAATGCATCCCCTAATTCATCCCAAGAAGTAATACACCCAACAAGTAAAGTTCTAAACCATTCAAGAGCCTTACCTTTTAGAGATGCTGCTAATAAATTGGTGGCTACATCTTCTTGAGTAATGTTGTGGATGCTGCAGATGGTAGTCACATCTCTTATGTGCTCAAAGGCTGTGGTTTTCCCTTCACCTATGAAATCAGGCAAGTTTTTTAATTCCACTAAGGGCACATCATGATGTACTGCAAAATTTAACGGGCTCCCTTGATTGAAAGGTGCAAAGGAAAAATTTCTAGCCATTGCAGGAGCTAAAACTTGAAGATTCACAACAATATGAGCTGTACTTGAATCTTCCTCCTCTAGATCCCTGGTTAGAGATCTTCCTCTTCTTCTATGATGAAAGGCAAAAGGTCTCCTTTCTGATGAATCAAGAGGTGTAGACTAAACTCTCCTTACAGGGGACTCCCTTTGAGTTGACCTGCCTTTGTGACTTCTCTTCAAGGGAAGCTCTGAAAACTCAGTGGGTTTAGAGCTCCTAGTTGCAATCTTTTTCATATACCTTAGAAAAGGCTGACCTGAAACTTGAAACCAATGGATTCACCAGATATACTCGTCAGAATAACTTCTTAAAAGCTTGTATTATGTGACTTGTATATCAGAGATCACATAATGTTCTATAATGAACTTATTTTACTATCCCACCGAGCATGGCGGAAATGTTATACACTGACACCAAGGTGGGGAATTCTTGAGCTTGAATCTATACTGATAGACCTTGTGTACTGAATCTCTTATGCAGATAAACCAATAGGAACACCTTTCGACTTTGATCTTAACTTCAGTGTGGTCCCACTGGGTGTGCCAGAAATGTTATACACTGAATTTGCGCCTCTGATCTCAAGCTCTCTTGGACTTGATAATCCAGTATAACAAGGGAATCATCTCAAGGTTGTGGGACCTTAAGCTAACCGAGATGAGACCTCCAGATTCTAGGCTGGTTCCTCTTGGATAATCACCTTAATTTGCTTCTAAATAGGAAAGTAAACTTTGGAGGGAAAGGGATAGAAGGATTGCATGGAAAGGGAAATAACTGAAAGCAAACTACCTACTAGGTGATGCACCAAAATTAGGGTTTGGATCTCAGTATAGAGGAATGAAACCAATAGAGAAATTAAGTCCAATAAGTCACAACTCACTAGATACGCTTGCATAAGTATTTCATAGGAGGGTCTGAACAAAAGACTCGACCTATGACCTACAAGAAAACATCCTTTTCTGCAACTAGGTGTAGGAATGAGACAAGACTGTTAGGGGTTGTAGTATACCCACAAAACATCTAAAATCAAATCGGACGTAGTAACACAAAAAAGCACAGAAAGTGAGAGGGACTAGGAACCCCAATTTTCATTAACAACAATCATAAACCTCAATCCAATAAGAGATAATCAAGATAGTGAAGCCAAGGGTAGAACAACTATCACAAGTGCCTCAAGAATGTCTTAATCATCAATGAAAATCACAAAGGCAAGGAACAAAAGGGTAGAAAGATTGCCACAAATTGATCTCTAAGAGAAAAATCTCCATACAATTGCCTATTCTGAGCACTAAGGCTCCCAAAAAAAACTTAAATACAACACTCAACTGCACACAGGCAGGAGTCCCCAAAAAAATAACCAGGGTTACAAATTTTATAATATAATAATCCACCCTAAGAAAATCCAATCCGGTCATAAATGTGTACCAAGATGAATCTTGATCAGATCAGATTTTATTCCTTTGCGCCCATCCCTATACTTGATCATGCCCATAGACAAGTAACCCAGGTCCATCAGCTCTACTCTGCAAATAGGCCTTGCCATGAATTCTCGCCAACTAATCACATCCTCTTAGGACAAGAAATGACCCCTGACGACCGCCCAAAACCCTTCATCAATGTGTCCTCAACTCATAATTATGACTTTTGGCCAACTGTATTTTTGAGGGCAATAACCTCCTGATCAGACTCTGATTTCTCTGAATCTCCTTCTCCTAGCTGATATTGAAACAAATCTAATCCTGGGATCAGCAGATAGCTCTGGGCTCTGAAAAACCTTCATCTACCTCATCATCACATAGTCGGAGGCTGCATTTTCTTTCCTCTGGATTCTGAGCGACTGAACGATAATCCTCCTTCTTTAATACATCTTTTGTCTGATCGTGCAGTCACACCACCTTTTATTTTTCTTTTATTTCATGTGCGAGTAGGTGACGATAGCTTCTCTTTCTTCAATCGCTCACTCACGAGCTCAATACTTCATCTTTTATTTTATGCGCGAGTGCGCGATGAGTCCTTTCTTTCCTTTAGTTGCAAAATCATGAGCTGCTTTTCCTTTCTCTTTATTTCTTGGTGACTATGCGATGACCATTAATTTTTTTCTTGTTGCTGGCTCGCGAGCTACTTTTCCTTTCTTTGGGTTGATCGGCGACTAAGTGATGATGTCTTCTTTTAACTTGTCGCCGACTTGCGGGGCTGAAAACATTACTTCATCATTGACCGCAAGTGCGCGACAAGCTTCCTTTTCCTACAGTCGCTCAATCACGAGCTCTTTCTTCATTCATAAAATTTGATCAGCGACTGAGTGACAACTTCATCTTCCTTTACTCATCACCTAGTCACGAGCACCCCTTTCTTTATGTCAATTTATCAGTGACTGAGCGACGACCCTTTTCTTTATGTCAATCGCACACACGTGAGCCCTTTTTGATCACCTGAGAACTGCAGCAAGTGAGCGATGAGTGTATCTTTTCCTTTGGTCACTCGGTCATGGACCCATATCAACTTTGAAAACTGTTTGTGCGACTGTGCGACGAGCCACTTGTTTAGCTCGTCACACACTGGTGAGTTCATAACCCTACTTTGACAAGCCCTGCGACTGCGCGATACCTTACTTTTTTTTTTCATCATGAACTCACTGTTAGATCAGAGCTCTTTAAAAATAGATCACGACTGCGTGATGACATGATTTACAACTTGTCGCGCACTTGAAGACAGAGCAGGACTCTTTATAAATGGCTCACGATTGCATGATGACCATTAAATGCAACTCGTTGCACAGTTGCACAATATAAGGACATGACATAAAAAATTACGCGACAGAGCGATGAGCTGAGACATAACTTTTTAAAAGGACATGACCGTTCTTGGCGCGGTAAACATAGGATTCAAAAATCAGAAACCCCGAGAAAGAGCAGGAAGCAAGGAATCAGAGAATGAGCATGAATGACTGGGAAAAATAGGCCAAATTGCATAAAAATGAAAAATATTGGGCAACAGTAACCAAGGTCTTCCTAATAGAAGGGTATAATTGAGTGGTCCAAGCATAACATGGATAGGAGTGTAAAGAAGCACAGGACCAACTTTGATAGGTAATGTAATGATACCCAAGGTTTTCTTTGCAATGTTGTCAAATCCACGAACAGGGATGTTATCTGGTTGAATAGTTGTAAGATTGGCTTTAATTTCCTTAAGCATATCCATGCTACAAACATTAAGCCCAGATCCATTATCAATCAATGTTCTATGAATGATACTCTAATTAATAGAGACAGTAACCATAAGAGCATCATATTGATTCTGCACCTCAAAAGTAGGTAAATCATTATCGGAAAACACAATAGGAGGTACAGAAGGCATAGTATGCATGCACTCCAGAAATGAATTAATATTCTCTTGGTTAGGAGGTGGAGCAGGAAGAGTAGATAAAGCTTTTTGCAATGCCTTATGATATGCAGGAGAAGTTTGAAGTAATTCCCATAAAGAGATCTTAGCCAGAGTAGTGTGTAACTATTCCACTAAGTCATATTCCTTAAAGGAAGAAGGTAACCTAGGTGTTGGAGGAAGCACAGGTTGAGAAGGAGGTAAAGTTGTTGGGATAGTAGGTTAAGGATTAATCCGTGTGCGGTAAGCATGCGAAATAGAATCAGTGTTATCAAAGAAATCCAAAGGGTCTCTAGGTTTACCCTTAATAATCATCAGAGGACATCCTTTCACTGTCATCAAAAAATTAGGAAATAGTGTCTTAGGTGTCTCAATGTTGCAAATAGAGAAATATGAATGTAACCATGCATATACCCTATGGTAAATTTCAATTGAAGAAGTTGTGGAGGAGGATGAAATAGCAATAGGATCCATGGGGATCTCATTCAAACCATTTACATTCTCACTTCCATGTACCTCATTAAGGGATCTATCATTTTGTACCTCAAAATCCTCATCAAAGTATTCAAAACAAAAATCATACATGTTGAACACAAGAAAGTACTACAAGCATGAAAAATGTAAATGTTTTTGTATTTTTTTAAAGGTAATTTTATAATTTTTATATTTTTTTGTTAAATATAAATGCAAGAAAAAAATTAAATCTATTTCTATGTTCATGCAATATGTAATATTAAATTTAAATCTAACACCAAAAAGAAAGAGTTGTCTATCATGGGTTCACCAAAATGTAAAATCTAAATTTTGAGGGTTTTGATGCCCTAGATCTCCTAAATAAGATTTGTATAATGAAGGGAAATCCTACATCCAAATTGAGTATATTACATTTAATTATGTTGATCAAAAGGATGGAAAAGAGCATGTAAATAATGATGTGATAAGATGCCTACCTCATGACATAGCAAATCTGGAAAAACTCATTTTCTGAGTTCTGCAGACTGTTTCTGGACATGCTGACAGTTAATACCGAATTGGAACGTAGAGATGAGAAAAAATCAGAAATATTTTTCCATTTTGATGTTGTCTTATGAAAAATGTTGACCCTATACCACTTTTTTCCAATGCTATCTACACATATCTGAAAGCGTCCCTGTTCGCACAGTCTGAAAGAAATCTGAAAAGGGTATCCAGATCTGGCCTCAGATCCTCTGTCCTGCACCTGAAAATATCTAAAAAGGGGGTTTTGGGGTGGCTATATAGGGTTTTTCCTTAGTCAAACCCCCATTTTTTTGGTTTCCACCTCCACAAATATCCGAATATATATAATGTATATTGTGTGTGTTGCTCTTTGGAAAGAGTCTTTTCAACATGCAATATCAAGATCTAATCTTCTAGATTAACAATCCTAACACAACATGGAAATGAGAAAGAAATGCATAGATTTGAATATGATAAAGAAATCATACCAAGACCCCAAGGCTAAAGTATTCCTATCAACTCAAAATCCAAAATTGCTACCCCATGATAATGTCCTTTGAACGCTTGAATGTTGAAGATGGTAGATCTAAAAAGAAAGCCTTCTTGCTTCAATGAAGATCTACAATAAATTGTCTTTGAAGAATGCTTTTATTAAATATGATGATATTTCCTCCTATATTTTCCTTCTATATCATCCTCTTACTTTCTTTCCTCATCATTCCATCATGTAATCTCCCAATTTCATTTCATGATCAAATGAAGGCAAAAGTGAGTGTTTATATAGATATTTCAATATAAGTCTCCTAGGGAAATGCAATGGATCCAAATCCAAATATCACCTTGAATCATGGTCCAATCAAAATCAAAAACCAAGGAGGGAACATAATAACTCAAATATCAAAGAAAACACTTCCACATCCAAACTCGGGGACCTATTTCAAGTTTCAGACCCCGATAAGCGCTGAATCTGGAAATGGGAACCAACACCTGTTAGGGGACAGGGTCGACCTCAACCTTTTCCTAGGATAGGGTCAACCTTGGCCCTAACCTAGGATAGGTTCAACCTCAGCCCTGTCCTAGGATAGGGTCAACCTCAGCCCTATCCTGAGTTTTCAGGCAGGTCAGTAGGATGTGTCAGAAAGACTCCCAGGTCAATCGGGGACCTAGGAAGGTGGGGGAATGAGTCAGAATATTAAGAAGGCCTAAAAGGCCTAGAGAGAGAGTAAAATTAAGCCTAATAGGACAAATACATAGGTCTTACCTAGAAAGAAGAGCCACAAAGAGGAAAAATCTAGGAGGATCCATAAGATCCTAACCCTAATTTCACCTAAACATGTAAAAATGCAAATCTATCATGCAAACATACTAAACGAGGGTGCTAAACTCATTTAAATGGAAGTGATTCCATTTTAAGATGATACAATAAGGAAGATGAGAAAAAAAATGTGGAGGAAAGCCACAAATATTAATGAATCTGGACCGAGCAATGCAAGCGGTGACACCCTATCCAATGGATCTGGTGACATCACCACCCTCACTTAAAGCAGAATAAGTTCTAAGGAAACTCAGGTGCGGAAATAGCTTCCTACGCTAATCTCTATAGGAAAGTATTGTGAAAATTCTTTAAAATCCTTACAATTATAGATTCGTTAACTACTTTAACAAAGATATTGCAACCACATACCATGCATACAGAAAAGTAGAGAGTGACACAATGATTTACCCTGGGGAAAACCTTTCGGTAAAAAACCCCAGCACTCCAAAACCTGCACAATGTATTGATCAAAACTATTACAACTTACAATACACTTACAATGCAAGTTCTCTTAGAAGATTTCAAAACCCTTGAAGACAAATCATGACAGCATAAAATGTTCCAAAAATACACTCGCATCATGACTCTTTGCAACCCTAAAAAATGCTTATATCATGCGCTTTACTTTTTAGGGATACTCCCAAAGATAATCGTATTAGGGTTTTACCATTATCCAAGAAAATAGGATTGGGGAAGAGTGTACAGTACTCAAATTTATCAGTTGCCTCATGTCTTCACCTATCATTGAATCTTCCTGACATAGCTCTTACGTGTCATAGGAATCTATCATAACCGTTTTAGCCATGATCTCCTTACACACAATTCAAGATGCCAACACATCAACATTATTCACAAGTAATACATTTTACAAAACAAATAATAAGAATAGGAATTATTCAAGGTTGAGACACCTTATTCCTAACATAAGTAAGTATGGAACTGCATTGCACCAAGTTATATTTTGCATCAGTTACAATAATACATAGTTATAATGCCAAATTAGCATGATTATAGATACACTATGGTGTTACTTGTTAAAATATATGAAAAAAATTTCATCGGCTAATACATACCAAAACACATCAGTATACACTCAAAGCTAAATTGTCTATAGTTACCAAAAATCATCGGTTAACATGAAAAAGCAAAAGTTTCTAGTGTAAACTGAGATCTGTCAGTAAACATATTAGATGAAAAAGTTATCTTCATGATACACTAAAAGCTATTGGTGAAAGTAACAAGTTAGATGAGTGCCCCAAAGCATCACATGTTCACCGAGAGAAAAGTTACTATCTTAATTGATAAATCCATCTTCACACACCAAGAAGTGGTTGAGCATTAATGAATTGACTTAGGGAAAATTCTATAAATAGATGACGAAAGAGTTTTATTTTTCACCTATCATTTGAGCAAAGAAACTAGAGTGAAAATGGATCTAGAAGTGACAACACATTGTAGAGAGACTCCAACCCATTACAAAAAACTCCAATTAGATCAGTTACAACTATAGAAGTTGAAGTATGTACTAAGCATAATCGAGAACTCTATTTATCTATTATAGAAAGCCCTAAATTTCAAAAACAATGGCCATGATACAAAGAACCATGAAGCTAAAGAGTATCAAGAAGGATCAGGTCAAACTAGTCAAGAACTCTTCCTCTGTAGAACCACTTTACAAAATATGCCCTAAGGTTACATCACAACCTGACAATACTGGAGTAGTCTCATGAATCCCAGCTATGGTTTTGCTCATTGAAGATGTGTGAGCATACATGTACAATGCAAGATTAAAAAAATTAGTGACCTGGAGGTTGAATAATATTTCAAGAAGCTATGCAAAGATGATGGAGCTATTAAAGATTAGCACAAGCACATCGAAGTGAAAGGGCTCACAAATGGCCTATGGCTCGTGAAAGAGTTTATAACTGAGTGGATTAAGTTAGTATTGACTAGAATTCACAATCATAAGATATGGTTGGATGAGACTAAAATGATAACCCGAGATGTTATTGATGTAGTCACTAGTTATTCAATAACCATTAAGGTAAAGGCATTAAAGTAGCCACCCAAGGCTGAAATTGAGAAGAATACATGAGCTACATGGGATGGAAGAGGACTAAGTGTATCCACCATAGGAGATGTGTAAATGAAATTTGGAGCATTTATCCTAGGATAAAGTTCTTTCAAGCTAGAAGGATGAATAACATAGCATCCAAAGTAGTGGATACAAAAATTAAGATTGTAAAGAAAGGAACTCAACTAGATATATCAGAACTTCTACTCAAGAAGCTAGAAGAGAACCTAAAGACAATCAGAAATGCAAATAAAAATTCATGTAAGTTTGGCTCACTTACCATGTGCATATTATTTTACTTCCAAGAATCCTTTCCATCAATAGATGTAAAACGGGATACAACAAGACCTGTCACCATACAGATCAGTGAGTTTATAAAATCACTGGGAGATAATTTTGAGTCATTTATGGATGAGTAATTTATTGGATTCAAGGAAAGAATGCAAGAAAGAGTAAGGATCTGTGAGAAATCAATTGAGAAATTCAAGAATGATATATGTTTCATGGTAGACATAGATTTCACATATATCAAACATATTGTACCAAGGACATCATGGCTATAACCACTTGACTATGAAGTGAACATAGATCAACAAACCAATACAATTGATGCATTGATAAATGAGCCCTTAGACAAAACACAACCCAAGTTTGGAACCTATGAAGACGCCAAAGATAGAATCAAAATTGGCTTGGTTGTGAAGAAAATAGATAGGAAAAAGGATAAAATGGTCAAGAACTTGAAGAAAAGGTTGTCGGTTATAGAAGAAGAAACTAAATAGAAAGAATAAACTGAGGGAAAGTCCCCCATCGGTGAAGCTAAAAAGGAAATTTACTCTGAGTCTACATAGTCAAATACTCCATTACCTACACTAGCTAAGAGGCCTATAACTATAGCTGCTACAAGGATAAGAAGTCAAACAACTAAGGAGACAATTCCTTCACCATTAAAGAAAGGTTAAGTAAGGAGCTACAAGAGGAAACCTCCAACATAGAAAAGAGGTCCAAAAAAAAGAATAAGGCTCATTAGAACTAAGGAGGACATTGAGGACACAAAACATGATGAAGGTATTGAAGAGGAAAAGAATAAGATACCTAAAACAATTGACGAGGTATGTGCCTCAATTATCAAAATAGGTTCAGTAAATAATAGGGAGGTCAAGCAATGGTTAACATTGGATCCCTTAGATGAAAATAAGATTGAGGAGGTAATCATTGAAATAATGTGAATATTCAAATACCTTCCAATATAACTGGCAGACAAAATGCCCAAAGAAATTCAAGATAGGCTATCAGCGAGATGGAAATTTGCCTTGCACTAAGAGAAAAAAATCAGGGAAAGATCCCTAGTATCACTCATGCCTCCTAAATAAAAAATGGAGGAGATCAAAGAAAAGATGAAGGTTCATTCCAAAAGGTTCTCACCAAAGATGAGAGCCTAGCAAGTTCTTAAAGGACATTGATTGGACTTAGACAAAAAGTGTGAAGTCAAATGGAGGAAAATACTTGATATTCCTGAAAAGGATACAAGTCCTAAGCCACAAAGAGCTCTTCCTGAGAATCAAGAGTCCAAGGATGATCAGGCTATTGAGAGCACTGAACCAATTATCATCACTGATTTAGAATTGGATAAAGAAGAAATGGACACCATAGGCAACAAGGATATGGATGTTGCAGATGAGATATGGCCAGACCCTACTATGGACAACACTGTGGATAATACAATCATTAACATCACTGATGACCCTATAAATGAAATTGAAAAAGATAAATATGTCACTTTTTCCAAGGACTAGACTGAAGAACATGACACTACAATTGATGCTGCACAGGTGAACATACCAGGCAACATGCCAATATTGATGGAAGCCATCAACATACTCCAAGAAAAGGATAAATCACCTACCAAAGATGAAAGCATGCCCAAAGACAAGGGTGATGCAGAACAAAAATATGCATCTAAACAAAAAAAAGATACATCAAAAGAACCAAAAGATACTACTCATGCATAGAAAGACAAATCTATTGATCAGAAAAATGAAGAAGAGAAGCAAGCAAAAGACGGAGAGAAGAAAGAGAACAGTAAAGAAGAGAAGAAAGATGATACACCAAAGAATACAGAAGAAAAAAATGCAGATTCACCCAAGGTTAATGAGGATACATCTTCACCTAAGTGATAGGTTGACACTAAGAAGAAGGAAAAATAAAATTCATCTACCAAGCCTTCGGTGAGCACTTCAGAGAAAACAAATGAACTAGAACTAGTATTTCACACATCTGCATCCACAAAAATCTCAAAGAAGAAGAAAAATAAAAAGAATCCAGTTACTTTGGATGAAATTATTGAGATTCAAGTATGTGATCCTAGAACAGTGGATTGAACTAAACTAAAAAAGAATGCAAGACTTTGTGAGAGAAAATCCATCCAAGATAATCTTAGAAAGGCTACAAAAGAGACAAAGGAACTCAAAACTACAAAATACATACTACAACTAATAGTACCTAACACTAACATTGATCAAGATACTCCTTTACTTGATCAAATGGTCATTTTCATAGAAGCTATCACATCTCATAATGCAGATGCTGAAAAGGCAATTAAAGAATGAGAAGAACAAAAATTTCAATTCAAACTAGTAGAGAAAATTAGCCAAGAAGTGGCAAAGAACAAGGTGAAGCTATCTGAACTTGTAAGTACATTAGACCCTATTATTTAAGAAGCTATAACCTTAATCCAAAATTTATGCACTTTAGATCAAATCACTAAGGAGTATAGTGAGAAGATAGCACAAATCGATGTTGATCTACAAACAAGTGCACAAGGTCGCACTAACAGTGAAGATGCAATAAAATTGTACTATGAACAACTAAAGCAAGAAAGAAAGATGAGACAAGACATTCAAAATGCAGAATAAAATTTTAGAGATGAGGTAACCAAGATCCAAGCTCTAATTTTACCCAATCTCACATTACTACAACTGTATATGACACTAGCAAGAACACTGATTGCCACCACATAAATGTGTTTCCTAGACAATATTTATCATATGCATGTCAAAATAGCATTAGAGCACATGGCTCTAGAAAACCTTAAAGAGAAATGGGAATAGATGATGGAAGAAATGACAATCTCTCATCCCCACATTCTAGACAATCTCTAAGTTACACATTTTTTTTAAATGTTTGACAACTTGTAAGTTGTACGTCTTTGTCATTAATATAACAAATGGGAGAACTGATATGATCGTAATAAGGTGAAAAGGAGAAATAAAGAAATTTTAAGTATACATGTACATATGTAGTATAATGCATACAGTTAGGGGGAGTCATATAATGACAAGATATATACATGGTGTACATACTACACACTTTAGTATTCATGCATATTTTAGTTTTTGATACTAATGTCAAAGGGGGATATTGAAGACATTATTTTTCCATTAGTATACAAAAGGAAAATAGTTTATGAACCTTCAATAAAAACCTACAGCGAAAGAAAAACTTTCAGAGATCACCAAAAGTACAAATATTAGAGATCACCAAATGTGTTAAGTTCAAGAGATACCCGATAGATAAAGTGGAACCTGATAGGAAGAAACAGACAGATGAACCTAACAAGAAGATACAGTGCAAACCAAGAGAATAGGCACAGTCCAAACCAAAAGAAAAAAACAATGCAACCTGATAGACAGTCAAATTGATTTCAAAGCAAGTCGAGCATCAGACACCAAAAGTCAGTTACATCCCAGAAAAAGTGGATCTAACTTCCACGTCAGATAAAACATTCATATTCTATTTATAGAGTTTTTTCAAAACCATTACTTAGGGGACAAGAAACATTATTTTAATTGTTTTAATTAGTTTAACTAATTGAAAACATGCTGACTAGGATATCAAGGTAAAGTTTTAAACCTATGATCATAGAGTTAAGTTTGTTTTACGAGAAACTTAATTAGGTCAATCTATTTTATAAATAGATGTTGTAATCATTCTAAATCAATGAGGAGAGGATGAATGTAGCCAACAAGCACATCTATGGATCAGAATAAAAGTTTCAAGAACTAGAACAACAAAATATGAAATTGGTTATCAAGAACCAAGAATAGAGGCTACTGAGCAATAGAGGTATTATTCAATAACAATAGGTGATACATATATACATGTAATATTGAATGGATCTGTAATCAGAAATATTTAGATTACATACACTCATGTCAAATGAGTAATTTTCTTACATTCTAAAAAGTGAGGCAAAAGTAAAAATCCTTTCAAGAAGGTGGATTTAACAATCCTATTGTAAATCTCTTAACCGAGTGCACACTAAATAGTATTGCTGAAGCTCTTAATAGAATAGAATTTAATAGGTCTCCAAAGATACTCCTAACATTGTAGATTATCAAAAGTGATCAAATTGTAAACCTTAACCAGCCCCTTCCAATCTGGAGATGGTGAATATTTTGTCGATGCCATCCCCACCGCAGTTTTTACCTTCTTACAAAGGTTTTCTGCGATATCATATCATGTATTATGAGTTGCTTACTTTCATGAACATTTCAATGAATGTTTACATGTTTGATTAAGTTAAAGAATTGATATGTCTTACACAACGATAGCATAGAACAAATGATTGGATGAACAATTGGTTACATAAATGTTAAAGGATAAAAGAGATAAAAGTTTAAGAGGTACTGATTCACCCCTCCCCTCTCAGTACACACTTCCCATTATTTCTAAAAAATCTTATCATATTTTGAAAGAGTCACAATATTTCATCAATTATACATATTCCAATATTATTTCATTACTTCTTTTTTAGTTTCCATGCTTCCTCTTGCTTGTTCTCCTCTTCAAGATAATTTTTTCTTCTCTCTTTTATATCCCAAGTTTGAGGGAGCCACATATTTACATTTCATGCCTTTTGACCATTCACTAAACTTAATTAAATTTTAACTATATTTAAATTGTTTTATTATTTTATATTTTATGAGGGATAAATGGAAGAAATCCAATAAGAGACGAATTCCATTCATAAGAGTGAAACTAAGAGCTTATAGAGCTTCAAAAATACAAGAAAATATTGACACCAAATTGGTCTACAAGAATGAATTTAAGAATGATTGTAGCGTTGAAAGATATTAGGAAAGATTAGTTTCTAAAGGATTCACCCAAATTATGGCATTGATTATAAACATACATTTCTACTAGTAGGAAGGTAAGGGACTATAACAATGTTGATTTTATTAGTATCTCAAAATAATTTGAGCATAAAGTGTATTAACATTAAAAGTGCATTTTTGAATGGGTACACAGAAGAGGAAGTGTATGGAAAATACCCACAAGACTTTGATGTCTAAGGGTGTCATGTATACAAATTGAAGAAGACTTTTTATGACCTCAAGAAAGCACCAAGAGCATGGTGTGCTAGGATAGATGGATATTTATATGATAATCACTTCAAGAGAAGTAAGACTAAAAATGTGATATACTAAAAGTAAGAAGGTAATGATATTCTTATTATAATTTTTTACATTGATAGTTTTTTGTATAAGGGTAGTAGTTTTAAGATAAAGGATGCGTGAAAAAATGCTAATAAAAATTACTTTGAGATGAAGTATCTAGGTAATATGTAATATTTTCCAAGGAAAACAGGTTTATGAGATTAAATATTAAATTTTCATTTGCCAAAAAAAGTATGAAAATTATATGCTGAAGAAATTTGATATCGTTGATTGTAACCCATCCTGCACTTGATGTGGTCATGGAAATTGCACATTTAGTTTCAATTGTTCCAAGGTACATGAAAAATCCATTAAAAATACACATGAATTGAGCCAAGACAATTTTGAGGTATGTGAAAAATGCTGTAAGATTTTCTATTCATTACTACTTTTCGTAAAAAATTAATTGTATTGGCTTTAGTGGTGCATTGGAGAGGTTGTTTAGATGTCTATAAGTCTAGTTCTAAAAATTATTTGAGGTTATTTAGATGTGTATAAGTCTACATCTAAAATTTATTTCTCTTATGGCACTGGGATCCTAAAAAAGAAAAGCATTGTTGTTCTTTCATCCATAGAATTAGAGAATGTTGCATTTGTCTAGTAGGTACACAAACACTTTGAATTAGAAATAATGTAGAAGAAATTGGTAGTTCAGCTAATTTATCTTATATTGGTTTTCTACGACAACATAACTGTCATCAAGTTAGTAATAAATCTAGTCCATTGTAGTAGGATAATAGTTTTTGATTTGGAAATATCGTATCATCGTAAATTTGGTACAAAGAAGGAAGCAAATTTAAATACATCACAACTCATGAGAAACTTGCATACATGTCTTCACCAAAGAAATCGCAATAGTTCTATATTTGACATCAACCCTCTCAACATCACTGGGAAGTATATTGATAATTGATGCTACTCCTTGAGTTCTCATAGATCATTGTAATGAAAACATAAGATTCATCATGCAGTTAGACATGCCACCACCATGTTAGGTTCTATATTTAGTAAGTCAATTTTAGGCATAGTTTATGTAAATTTGATTTTTGATTACATTTTGTTTCTTGTTATCTTCGAGTAACAAAGTATCATAGATAATTCAAAATGCACGTAAACAGCATAAGCATTTGATTACCAAAATAAAACTAAAATGCATAAACATTCAGTTACCAAAATAAACTTTTGGTAGCAGGCAATTTTTATTTTCTCCTATGTAGCATCTTTCTTGAATCAGGCTGGAATAGAGTCTAGCGAAGTTGAGATCTTCTAAGGGTCTCACTATTTTTTGAGATTCAGAATAGGAAGCAAGGGATGCAACAATGCATGGTTGTGCTTGTTGGACTTCAAGGGGGAGATTATTGGGATGTGAAGCCCAACGGTCACATGACCAGTCACTTTCTTTTGTCTCTTTGTATTAGAAAATTTATCCATAAATGTTTGTGGGAAACTTCATGTATTACATGATTGGATTGTATCATTGTATGTATTGTAGACTGGATTAATATAGAATTCCCTGCTTCGAGTGTGGATGTAGGCATATTGCTAAACCACAATAAAATTGTGTCTATTATGTTTTGTCTTCTTGTAATTGACTTTACATTTCTGTTTCTCTATTTGTTTTAATATTTGCATTATGTTGTTTGAGAAATAATATCATTTTTTGGTGTTATTTGATTGACCAACGACTATTTTTGGCATTCTTGAAATTTAATAAGAGATTTAGCATTTTGTTTTTGTTTCTCTCGTTCTTTTTTTATGCCATTTATTGTTTGTTATTTTTATTGTTTATTCAATTAGATTAAAAGTGACATCCATATTATTTATTTGTACAAATTAAACAAGAAAGTATAAAATTTAAATCAAATTCTCATTTATCTTTAGGTCACTCAACATTTTTTTGGGAAAACATTCTTTCAACAACATTACCTCATCAAACCAAATTACTCTAATAATTTATTTAGAATATGAAACCCTAACCTCAGACATTACAACCCTAATTTTAGACACTCTAGAATTACTGACTATTTGTACAATTTTGATACAATTGCAAATTACAATAAACCTATAGAAACAATATTAATAACTGGATGAACTAATAAACCATAAAATGGATTTAATCTGTCAGAACCATCGAAAGAGAAAATTTCTTAAAACTAAGAGGTTGACGAAACAACATCGAGACTCAAAATAACTTCATTTGTTTCCTATTGTAGGTTTAATTTATTCCTTAAAATTGCAGAAGAGCATTCATGATTGTAATGGTCATTCCTACAATTTAATTCAAAGCACCAACAATTAGAGAGAATTCAATTGGAATCATAGTCTTGACCTACTATTTGGGATTACAAGCTTCTTTTGTATTTTACATTGTTTTAAATTATATATTTTGATCAATATGATATGCTATTTTTTTTTTGCCTTAAAGCTCACTTTTCTCAATTCACACTTAAAAATGCAATTAAAATTTTTATTTAAAATAG
>MU225686.1:1543803-1562020 GCA_018584345.1 Thuja plicata | reverse complement strand
AGGGATGTGGGCAGGAGCAAAGCTAAGAAAAAGAAGGGCGGTATTGGAATTTCATATATACTACTTAATATCATGAAGTATCACGGACAGAGGGTTCTGTTTGGAGATGGCCGGGAAGAACAAGATCTGGATAGTCTGGAGAGATTATCTAGAGAGAACTCCATGTGGGAAGTTGAGAAAATGAATTTGGAGAGTGAAAAGGAGCAGTTACACATGCAAAACACTCATTTGGAAGCTGCCCTCCGGCAAGAAAAAGAGCTATAGATGCGAATCGCTAGTTTAGAAGCTGCCCTCCGACAAGAAATCCATACCATTGCATCGGCTTCGGAAGAAAAAAATGAGCTGCAAAGGCGAATCGCTAGCTTGGAAACTGCCCTCTGGGAACTTCAAGCTAAATTGAAGAAAATTTCTGAATTTATGAAAATGGAGGTAGCGAACATTTAGAAGAGTGATCTTTCGTTTCTGCGTTTCTTTTCTCTTTTGTTTTTGGTCTTTCGAGTCTATTCGAGTTTCAGTCTAGAGAATGTTTTATTGGCGAAGTTATGGATAATGCAGAACACTACTATGCCTCTGTGGGTTGTGTTTTTGTTAAATTGTGCACTGTATGAAGCAGAAATTAGGGTAAACATAGCGGAGCGGTGAAGGTGAAGACGATTATATTTGAAACAGTAGCAGCTATCTGAAAATGTCTAAAATATTATTGCAATATAATTAGTATTCGTATCTAATGAGAATGTCTCTTTCAATTTCACATATTCTACAATTATTTCTTCATTCTTATGCTATGTACAATTTTACTAATTACTTTGAATTATAACATTATCATAGTAGTTTTCTATGTTTATGTATTTGTTTATTAATTATTTTCTTTTTTAAATTTCTTCTTGTATTAGGTATTATAAGATATTTATGCTTGAAATTCTTATCTTTATGTACCTATTTTCCATCATCTTGAATACATTACATTATTATATTAGCCTTCTACATGTAATAATTAAAAAACCTTTTTACAATGATTAATCTCTTATAAGTAACCTAAACTCCTAAATAGTTTGTTTGATTTCAAACAAATTTTAATAGAATGTGTTACATACCAAGTGTCAAAAACTTTTCTACACTTCCTCTTATATTAGGTTTTCCACCTTTTATATTAGGTATTCCAAGCTATTTATACTTATTTACTTAGCATTTCTACATTTCAAACTCTAATTACCCATGAACAACATGTCTTGTCTTTGTTTTTGTAATCTATTCAAGTTTCACTCTAAAGGATATTTTACTGTTTCTTTTATCCTACAAATAAATCAGATGATCTAGTGATAGACAATGGATGCAACAAAAGGAAATATGCATCCCTTGGTTTTTGAGAATTGAATAATGGGTTGAATTATAATCAAAACATTGCAACATTAAAATTTACAAGTGAGGTAATACCTTAAACAAAATAAATCACAATGTTGTATTATCCTACTCTCAATATTTATTAGCCAAAAAGAAATTAGTATTCATTTTCTTTTATAATAGATGAGATGTATTTTTATTTTTTTTTAGGGTAAAAATGGCAGTGCCATTAGAACTTATATATTAAAATATAAAACTTCTTCAAGGCCTCATAAGGGAAAGAAGCAGAAAGAAAACCCTTAATCCTTGGCCAATACATACAATTAGAGCAATATTATACTGAGGGAGAAACAAAGGAGAATAGGAAGATTGCATGATCTTTACATACGAAATGTATAGTCACTTTGACAAAATCCATTACCACAGAAAAAAGTATCAGTGACCCTGCCGACCCAAGAAACTGAGAAGATTTGTTGAGGGGGCCCTTTTCTATACGGCCTGCCTTAGGAGTATTGGTTCCTAACCACCCAAGCTTATACAAAATTTGCAGTTTTCTTATCTGCGAGCCATTATAGCTACTACTGCCGCTTCCCTTGTCGTTACCCACTTCTACCTTTGGAGTTTTTTAATGATGCTGGAGAGAGCACTGATGGGGTAGACACTGAGAGACCAGTTTTGACATATGTTATGATGATAGATAGTCTTTCAAAAAGAAGGAACGCTTTGGCCACCATACCATTTGGGAGAATATCCATTATTTTCATCACTTCTTTTTGCATCAGCAACTGGTCTCATCCTTCTAGTGCCTACTTAAGTATGTCATACACCTTCGCACACTCTTTCTTCTCTTCTAACTGTTGAGGAGGAAAAAAGGCCCCCAACCCATGTTTTTGATCCCTGTAGGTTGTATTTTTATAATGCAAGATGGATTGCTTAGCTGAAACATAACCAGGATGAAGCACTTTGCTAGCCATATCTAGAAGTAATGTGTAGTCAGGTAGCATGTCATACCAATTAGAGAGGAATACCGAGATCCTTGGGAGTGGTATATGTGCCTTGGCGCGTCTGGTAGCAGTATCTCATCACCTATGATGCCTTTTATAGCATCCAATATTTTGTTCCACAAGGGCTTAAACATCACTTGCATCTATCTATCCATGTATGGCCCTGAAATGGGGTGTTCCCAATTCTTGATGTTCAAGCAGATTCGTAGGTTCTGTTCATGGTAGCCCATTATGTATCTTTCAGCCTGGTTAAGTTTGAAAGAAAATAGAGTAGTAGTTTAAGAGAAGGGATTAGGTATTTAAATAGCTATTCGATTCTTTAATTAGTATGATGCCTATCACATGGGTCTGTCATGTTCAACAACTTCATTTAATTCCCACATATTTTAGATTTTTAGAGATATTCTCTCTCTTGTGGATTTGGGCTTATTCTGACATAGCTAAGAAGATCATAGTTTTCATTTAATCCCCTCATGTTGTAGATTCTGAGGATATTTGGCTTTCTATGGAAATGTAAATACTCTGTTATAGGTTAGAAGGACAAGTATGTTTTGGGGATGCCAGCTCACCTTTATTTTGTGTGATTTTGTTTAACAAGTTAAATTCTCACCGCTTCTTGACAGGGCATTGATGTCCCAAATATGTGTGATGGGGAATTTTTTAGATTGCCCCACGAGGGTGTACAAGCCTCATTTCCCCATAAACCCTTTTAGTACCCTTCCCTAATTTTTTATCCCGCATGGTTGATGTGTTGTATTTGGCACATATGGGATGATGTAATTTCTTGCTTCCTTCTGTATGTGAGACCGTCGATAAACTAGGGTTAATAGGTTTACATCACTTCCTCCTTAAGAAATTCTAGTACTTCATTAACTTGTACTTGGACATGGTCTGATTCCCAATCTGCCACGCAATCCTCTACCCCCAGATTTGCTAACTAGTCTGCGGGTTTGTTACCTTCCCTATAGCAGTGTGAGATTTTGTATGAGGAGAATATGGGAAGGAGCTTTGTGAATTCCTTGAGGATATAATAGAGATTCCCAGTTGATCGATGCTTTTGTGGATAGGTATGAGATAATGATCAGTGAATCCCCCTCTATATGCAGCTTTGAGACCCCCATACATAAAGCTTGTCTGACTCCACATAGGATAGCTCTAGCTTCTGCAAGATTATTGGTTCCCTCTGGTAAGTTGCAATGTGCTGCTACAATGACTCATTTGTGCCACCTCCTGAGAACAAATCCCGCACCTGATATCCCAAGGTTGCCTTTGCACACACCATCAAAATTAATTTTAATAAAGTTACCTTCTGGAGGTCTCCATTTGTAATCTTTTCTAATTTGTTGCTTGGGCATTCTACCTATCAGAACTCCATGGAATGGAATGTGGATTTTTTTCCATTTATTTAGAATTCCATTATCAAAAGATGAGAATGTGGATGAGAGTTTCTTAGTCTTTCCCACATGAGCATTCACCATTTCTGATATACTTTTTTTAGCCATAATATAAACCTGATCTACCGAAGACATTTGGTGTCTGAATACTCTTTTGTTTCTTTCCCACCATATGCTCCACATTACTGCCGCCGGGGTTACTCACCAAATACTAGAGAAGAAAGCCTCTTGGTGAGGGAGGGGCCACTAGAGTAGAATCAACTTCAGAGATTCATGGAGGGGGCCCTGCCACTCGAGTTTGTTTAGGCAACATTTCTATACATTTTGGGCAAAGTCACATCAAACCAAGAGATGGTTTGTGTATTCTTCTACCAATCCACATAGTGGGCATGGGAAGGGGTCCGTGATCCCTAGCCTCTTTAATCTTGAGCTTGTTAGTATCCTATCTTGAATGGTGAACCATGTAAATACACAAATTTTTGGAAGAATTGCATTGTGCTATGCAAATTTGTGAATGGGGAGGTTTTGGTTTGGCATATATACTAGAGAATTATACCCCTCTTTGACTATGTACCTACCCGAGTTACTCTTTGTCCATATCATTCGATCCTTCTCCCCACTGATGGATAGGAATATGTTCTTTAATATATTTTGGAGCTCTAATTTTTCATTGGGAGGAATTGGGAGATGGGAGAAGTCTTTCCATTTGTACTTTCCATCTTGAAGAGAGAAGTAGTTGTGAACCTTGACTCCCCATTCTTTTTCAAGCACTGTTTTGGCAGTTTGGAGATGTTGAGTGGAAGAAATTTGTTTATGGCCGTTCCACGATTCTACCCAGAACAGTGCCTGTGAGCCTGAATTAATTTTCCATGACAGGTGGGGAAGGATAATGCTTCTACTGGTGATAATAAAATTCCACATGATAGAGCTTGTGGGGGGGTTGGTAATTGAAAAGATTCTCTCTGGGGTTTCCACGTCGAGGTATTTTGTCTTGATAAGTTGGCTCCAGAGGCTCTCAGGCCTATCATAGATTTTCCAAGATAGTTTAGCTCCTAGGCTGAGGTTCCTCTCATGAATTTTATGAAAGCCCAGGCCCCCATTGGATTTAGGTTTGCAAAATTTTTTCTAGGAAGCAAGGGGATTTTTTTCCTTATTATCAATGTTCCCTTCCCAAATGAAACCTTTTAAGAACTTTGAGATTTTCTTTAGCACCCCCGAGGGGGAAAGGATGATAGACATTATATAATTTGGTATTGAGCTTAACACTGACTTCACTAGGAGGATTCGACCTGCAAGGGATAGCCATCTGGCTTTCCACGAAGCGATCCTTTCCCTAATGCTTGTTACCACCCCATCCTAAAATGCTAATTTTTCTTTGCCCTAGAAGAAAGGAATGCCCGGGTATTTACAAGGGGTTTTGGCTGCCAAAAAGCCTAATGTTCATTGAATGATTTTGGCAGCTTTAGGATTGATGTTGAAGAGAAAAAATTTAGATTTATTTTTGTTTAATTTTTGGCCTGATGCCCCACAATATTCTGCCAGAATATCTTTAATAACTACAGCCTCTTTAACACAACCTTTAACAAAGAGTAGTGAATCATCTGCAAAAAGGGTGTGTGAAATGGATAGGTGGGATTGTCTAATGTTGATTCCTTCCCACAAACCTGAAGCTTTTTTATGGGCAATGAGCTTGCTGAGACCCTCTGCTAAGATGATAAATAGGAATGGTGAGATAGAGTCCCCTTGTCTCACCCCTTATGAAGAGGAGAAATACCCACACAGGCTCCCATTAATCAAAATTTGGCTCTTGATATGCAAGCCTGAATCCATTTAATGTGGAAACCCATTTTGGTCATAATTGTAGACAAAAATTTCCAATCTAGCTTGTCATAGGCTTTAGTCATATCCAACTTAAGGAGCATGGTAGGCAAGCCTTCTTCTTGGATGGTGTGTAGCACTTCATGTGCAATGAGGGCCACTTCTACTATGTCTTTCCCTAGAACAAAGCCACCTTGCTGCTCTAAGATGATTTTAGGGATTAATTTACCCAAGTGAGAGGCTATAGATTTAGATATAATCTTGTAAATCGTGTTGCAGAGTGCTATTGGCTGAAAGTCTACAAAAATTTGTGGGTGTTGACACTTGGGGATGAGTGTGATCATTGTGTTATTAAACTGTTTGAGCATGCAGGAGTGTTTTCTAGATTCTTCTGCTGCTTTCAAAATGTCTAGACCCATAAAATCCCAGCATTTTTGGAAGAAGAAAGGGGTGAAACCATCCAGGCCCGGTGCTTTGTCTGCATCCATGAAAAAAATAGTGGATATAATTTCTTCTAAGGTGAATGGTGCCAGCAAAGCCATGTTGTCTGAGGGAGAGACCAAAGTTGGGATATGGTTAATGATTGGGGGGTGTGCTAGTTCTGCATTTCTTGAGCTTCTGCTGTAAGTAAGTTGGTGAAATATCTTACCGCTTCCATTTGGACATCACTATTCTGATTTAGGATAAGGCCATTGGAATCCTTAATTTGAAAAATCATGTTTCTATGGCTTTTGACTTTGGCTGACATGTGGAAAAAAGATTTGTTTCTATCTCCATCTCAGAGCCACAGTTCTCTGGATCTTTGCCTCCAGTAGATTTCTTCTCTACTTAGCACCTCTTCTAACTTGTTGGTAGTCCTTTGTTCATCATATATTTCGGCCGACATGCCCTTGCTGAGGATACTATCTTTAATATCTTCCAGACTCCTTTTAAGATCAGATTTTTTCTTAAAAATGTTCCCAAAGGAGGTTTTATTCCATTGTTTTATGTTTTTTTTCATGAAGACTAGCTTCTTAGAAAGCTTAAACATGCCCGTGCCAGTAATTCATGGGGCATTGAACCACCAATTTTGCAGTAATGTGATGAAGTGTGGATCCCTGAACCACATTTTTTCCATTTTAAAGTATGGTCAAGGTCGATTATTTGATATGGCTATTTGAATTTCTGCTATGATAGCAAAATGGTCTGACCCTGTTAAGGATAGGATCAAATATTGATAGGTCCCATGATCCTTTAGCCAGAGGGAGTTTAGTAGAAACCTATCCAATCTAGAGCCCACAAAGTGAATGCCTTTTCTTATATTAGACCAAGTAATACACCCATTTGAGGGGACGCAGTCAAGAAGCTGGTTACTATCAATGAAATCCCTGAAGTCATCAGTGACTTTTGGAGATGGGTTTGCTCCCCTATTTTGTCTTGCTTACCTAGGGTTGCATTAAAGTCCCCTCCTAGGATAATTTTCTTATCATTCAGGCCTAGCAAAAGCTGATATATGAGTGACAAAAGCCTTGTTTTCCCCAAGACTGAGATAGGGGCATAAACATTTATGATTATCAAAGAGAGGGAGAATATTGAAACTTCAGCCACCATCTAATTTACATTATGAGAAATCATGTTGGTTTGGAATTTGTTTCTATTCCAAATTAGTGCTATCCCCCTTGAAGCTCCAATTGTTGCCGAGAGAGAAAAATCCATGTTTTTCCAGGAAGAGAATAATTTATTCCCTGCCTCTTTTGATAGTTTGGTCTCCTGAAGCAGAATCAGATCAGTTCCTCCCACTTTGACCTGATCTTTTGCAAGGTGTGCTTTGTTAGGGGCATTGAGCCCTCTAACATTCCATGATAATAGCCTCATATTTTGTTTAGAGGGTAGCTCGCTCTCCTACTTACTATTAGTTATTTCAAAATTAAATCTGAAGCCTCTGCCTTGCATTTCCTTGGGGTTCGGTGGAAGTTGATGGTAAGTTGGGTGTCAGTAGCAATTTCCTCTTGGGTTTTGCTCACCATAGTAGGTCTACCCCTTGGTCTCTTACAAGAGACTGGTTTAGCTGCCTTTGAAGGATCTAATTCAGTTTGGTATATTGCACAATGGTCAAAATTAACCATTTGGCCATCTTCTGTTGTTTCAGTGATCTCTAGCTCATGTGGGGGGTGGTCAACTCCATTTGGTTCTACTAGATACTGAGCAGAGTTTGGGGGCAAACCATCTAATTTTTTATTAGTAATTTCCAGCAAAAGGTCCATATCCATGTCCATATTAGCTATACAAACATCTGGATCTAGGCTTGAACATTGGAGAGATTCTTCTAATGGAGGGGGAAATGCCAGCTTGGGGAGAGAGGTGTTAGGGCCTTGTTTCTAAGCCCAAGTTGGGGAGGCAACTACTCTTTACACATCCTAGAGAGGTGGCCAAGAAAATGGGTTTAGGGAAGGTCGCCCCAAGTCAACCATAATGTCTCTGACCTTAGACTCAGGCACCTTTAGCGGATGAGATGAGGGAGGGGGTTTGTTGGGTATAGCAAGGTTACAAGAAGGATAGTGCTTTGTAGAAGACCTCTAGTGAAGAATTTGGGAGTCAATTGGAGCTCTCAGACAAAGAGTCTTTGTTGGGCCTTGAAAAGTAAAGAACAACCACATAAATTTGTACAGGGTGAGAAAAAACTCTAAGATAATGAGAACCACATCTTAGGTGGAGGGAATCCCAGTAGGATTCTCTTTCCTAGCCCCATGATAACTATCTAGAGTGAATTGCTTGATCTTTCTTGAAAATGAGCATAGATGGGGGTTGGAAATAAGGTCTTTACATACTTTGATGTCCCCTTGATTGGGATCTTGTTATTGGAATTTGAAATGGCCCAGCATATCTTGTCTCTGTAGGACCACATTGGCTTCCTCAACTACAAGTTTTTATGACCAAGCACCCCATTTTGATTAGATTGTAAGGGTCGATGGAAAATCCTTCATCTGGTCAATAAGGAGGCATACTCTGACCTCCTTGTGGGTGTAATCAAATGGTAAGAAATCATGGTGAATAAAAATCCCCACTCTGTTGGCCAATGCTTCAATGATGTCTGGAACCCTATACTTGAGAGGCAGTGCTGGGAGGGAGATCCAGAAAGGTAGGAAATGACATGTCTTGGCTTGAGTGGAGAGGTTAGGGGACCATGCCATTGTGTATAGCCCTGATCCCAAGCAGAACTACCCTTTTTCTTTGTGAACCAAATCCCTATAGGATTTTGAATTGAAAAGGGCCACAAAGTATTTTGAGTCTAAATCAATCATAAAGAAATTTTGCAAACTCGCCCAAGATTTGAGAGCACAATCCTTAATTTGCAAAAAAGACAACATAGGGTTTGTACAGGTACCTACTAGCACCGATTGACAAAGTATGGAAATCTTTTGGTAGAGCATATGTTCTAGGAGAATAATAAATCTATCTGATTTGTCCTTGGTTAGCCATTCCTAGAGGTCAGGGCCCTTTTTCTTTCTCCAGACTAGGTTAGATCTGCCCAATTTTGGATTGAAGGGGGCTCTAAGTTGGAGAGGCTCTTCTATCATTGGCTCTGAGCACTTGGCCTTGGATGGGTGAACTAAATCCTCATTTAGAGAACCTAGCGGGGTTCTATTACAAATGTCAAAGATAGGTTGTTTCTCCTTACTGAGTTTTGGCCTTGATTTCCCAGCTACCTTTAAATTCCTCCGGGGATTGGAATTTTCCCACCCAGACTGGTTTTGGAAATTTTTTCCATGAGGGCCTTGTGGGGTTGGTGAATGATAGAGGGCCATCTTGAAGTCTCTCCTTTCTTATATAAAATGTAGCCTTGGAAGTTCCCCCGGGGGGCCGTGAGGGGAGGGGTCCCCACTTTCTTTTTTCCCTTGGAAAAGGCCCTTAGGTGTGTATCCTTGTGGGCTAGGGGTCCTTCTGGCACCAGATCTATTTTTTTCTTATTCCTCTGCATGCCTTCCTTTTTGATTTGGAATCGAGGGTTTACAAGTATTGGTTTGGCAGGTTGGACCACGGCCTTTCCAGAGAAGATCTGCAGGGGGTTCATTTTTGCTGTAGAATTTGACCCTTTCTGGTTGGGTGCAAATCTATATTTACGTACAAAGTTGAACCTCTAAAGGCCCAGATTTGGACCCTCTACTTGTTCAAAGACCCATTGGACAAATGGCCTCTGTTTGAAAATGTTAGGAGTATTACAAACCCTTTGATATTGCCTTCCTTGATGGGGAAAAAAGTTTCTCTGAGTCTACCATTCATCTAGGATGGGTTTCTACCAGTCTCGCAGGTTCTACTTCTGCTAGGCACATTGGTACATGCCCGAGTCTCGTAGGTCCTGATTCTGCCAAGCACGCTAGTAGTTGCCCGTCACCTGGTAATCGCCTGTCACCCATCGCTCCATCTTCAAAACTCTTCTTAATAAAAATGATAGATGAGATGTAGTTGTTCTCCTTGTCTAGTTTATAATGTATATTTTTATTTCAAATGCCTTTTCTTTCTTTCTTTATTTCTACATTACTACTTATGCACATGTATTCCACTATTTTCAAAATTATATTATAAAATGATTAACATAATAGCTTTTATTTCTAGATAGAGAAATAATTAGCCAATATTTTGTTGCCTTATTAAACTTCTAAGTTTCTTATTTGGGTCTAAATATATCTTCATAGAGATTTTTTTTTTATTAGGTAGGTAGGGATTTCAATGAGTTTCCTAAGACCTGGTTATACCTAAGCATATTATGATGGCTTACTATGGTTATTGTATGAATGATATAATGTTACGTATTATAGTTCTAATTGTGTGAAATGGTAATTGATCTTAAATAAATATGATATTTTAAGATATTTTCATGTGTCTTGTATATCTTCTCTTGTCTTAGCTAATTCAACTAGCCTCATTAGAAATTTTGGGATTGACATTTTCACTTAGGGCAATGAGATATTGTGAAAAGACATTGGATAAAATTGTTTTCACACAGTTCATGAACATCTCTTGATTCCTTCGAGGGAAATTATTGTCTATGATTAATTGGTAATGGGGCTCTATACAAACATATGATGTAGTTGAGGTTTAATTTATAAATTTCTTTACTGATAAGTTTTAAGTTGGGGGGATTTATTATATCCACTTCATGAAATATTTAGTGGTGGTGATGAATTTATGGCAATTATCAAAAGATGGGTTGAATTTTTTGTAAAGTAGGAAAATAGCGTTAATTGTCTTGTATATGTAAATTAGGGAAAAAAAGGCCTATTCACACTTTGATTATATTGAGTAGAGTGCATACACTTGGTTTTACTTCCAATATAATTGGGCATAAGGTGTAAAATTGACAATAGAAAGCATACACAAATAATCACAGAATAGAATTTCATAGAACCAACCCAAATTTGGAAAGGGAATATAAAGATGAACCTACCACATAAATATAAGATAAAATGTGTGGGTATATGTTGCCTCAGTTGAACTTTTATTTCTAGTTGAATTGTTAAGCACAAGCACTAAATTCGGGACCCTCAGACCTTGGGATTCTTTCTTCATAAATTTTAGCTATTTCTAGTAGGTCAAAAATACCCCAAGGACCACTAAATTAGGACTATCGTGTTATAGGTGCCCCTAACTTAGTCTAGGCCACCCTAGGCATTCTAGACAAATGTTTTTGGTGCCAAAATTTAGGATGGTCTGTCTTTGCCTTCATATCATTTTTCATCTTTTGTTGTCATCAAAAGCTTGTCATCATACTGGGATCTACATACAAAAAGAGAAAAAAAATATGGGGACCCAAATTTATAGCATTGGAGAGTGAAACTGGAAATCCTAATTTAAATGCTTAATTAATATTATTATACCTCCATCTAAAGATGTAATTTTCTCTAGATAAATCCTCCCCAAATATGATGATGTAATAAAGTAATAAAATAAAATGAAATAATAATTGGAATAGTAATGGAAGATTCATTTATGTATTTTTTTTATGGGTAAAAGGTTGAAGCCGAGATTTACTTATTATTATTTGCTGATTTTAATTATTATCATTTGTTAAGATTAAGTATAATTGAACCAAAGACCTCCTAGATTAGAGACTCACAACTTTACCATTGTTTTTGTAGGATGTTGCCTCATTTATGTAGTTTGTTGATACTTGATATAGCTCTTCCATTAGGAGGGAAATTTTATTTTTAATCAATTTCAAATTGAATTTGTCAGGTTTCTCTAGGGGATAGTTAGGATTTCACTATTTTTAGGAAAAAAATGTAATTTTCACTATTTTTTAATGGAAATGAAATATATGTTTTTGAATTTAAAATCCCACCACCTAGCTAGCATTGTTTCCTTTTTATTCATTCCTTTATCACTGAGAGATATTGTTATTATTTTGTAGGTTCAAAGGGTAACCACATAAATTTGGTATCAAATAAAAAAATGTTGAGAGGGGCTCAGAGAGGAGCTCATATGGCCTTAGGTTGTAGGGGAAGAATCATGCTAGATTAAGAGATAACACACTCGATAAAGTGCTTCAAAAGATCCAAAAACTAGGGGCTACATTGGTTAATGAAAAATCTAAATAAGAACAAGGAGTTCATGTAAGGATAAACTATCCTATACCTAGGAGCCATTCTATAGACATCCTCCAGAATAGAGATGTTATCAACACTAGATTGTATTGAGATAATGAAGTAATGAGATATTGAGGTATTGAGATAATTATATGAGGTGATTACAAAGGTACGAAGGCGCTGGTTTTATAGGCAAGAGTAGATAGGAAACATGGACAAGGTTGAGACAAGTGTCTCAACCTGGAGGAAGGAGAGTTCTGATACAAATCAAAAATATCCTGTAAGATAAGGTGAAGTCCAATTTGGACTCAATGATCTCCATCAACCCATTTAATGAATGTACCTAAGTAAACTTAAGTAAAGAGTAAACAGTGAACTATTTATTCCAACACCCCCCTTAAGTGCAACTTAGGGAGTACAACAACATAGTGGAAAATATTTATGGGTCTCGGAAACAAGACCATGTTAGGTACCCATATACAACTACAATGCAATCTCTCATAACTAGAGAAAAAGGAGAAAACCCTATGGGAGAAAACTCCTCTCCAAAAGAGAGAACATGAAGGTTTGACAAGCCTTCAAAAAGATGTCCTAAAATCATGAACATAAAAATTGTTCAAGCATGAAGAATTTTAAGACAATTATCGATGACTAATATGGTTCTTTATCTAATGATCTCCTCTGAAGAAGATGATGATCACAAAGACAAAAATCTGTATGAGTGCTATAAATTGCACTTCTCGAACATTGATCAGATGACAATAATGGCAATAGCCTTTGTCAATCGAAGATACAGATGGCACAAGAATCTACATGAGTGACCTTCACTACACAACCAATGATGTTTTTTGAGTGATACCATTTTCACTTCTCAACCATGTTGAAAATGCAGGTGCAATAGTATTAAAAGGAATCAAAGAGTGTTTCAGCATACTTCAAAAGAAACTGAGTAGCCTCCACAAAATTGGAACACAAGAGTGTCTCAATGCACTTGAAAGAATTATCATGAATAGTATGATACCCCCATAATGATGACTTGGGTGAGGATTGATAGATCCACTGAAATGATGTGTCACCATGTTATGAATAAGGGAGAAAATATGTATTTGCAATTGAGAAAAGCGTGTATACTGTCACACTACACACTCACACAAGGCAAAATATTAGTAGTTTTTCTGTTGTCATGGATGAAATCTCACTTTAACAAAGCTGTGATTAGCAAAAAAAGGCTCTACACAACCTCCCATGGAACTTTATAATTCAATGTGAGTACAATATTATGGCACATCATGTGTGCAAAAGTCCCCAAAATACATGGATGGACACTGGATCTAATGTGTCTACAAGTAGTGCCGAGAAAAGATGTTCAACTGAAACAAAGGACAAAAACTCAAGAAAAATTTGAAAAAAGTGCACCCATGAGTAGCGCATGAAATCACCTTTGCAACGATGCTTCAATTTCCAAAACTAGACTCTGGATGTCCAAGTTAGGGTCATGTGAAGAAAAGTGCCTATTAGGGCCGAAAGGTGAAACAAATGACCCACCCCTTTTTTGTGTACCTAGGGGCAAGGGTTTTAGTCTGTCATGGGACCATCAGCTCAGCATGTCAGAAAAGAGTGCCCCTCCTAGATGGAGAAGGCCCAAGAAGAGTTGAATGGGTGAATGGGTCTGATGGTGTGGCTATGCACAACCTTCATAACCACCAATAACCATTGAAGGCAGAAGAAAAAAACATTGCGATATGAAAATCCACATAGAAGTAGACATAGAGAGGTACTTGTGAAGAACAAGAAAGCAACTCGGTTTCTCTATGTAACCACAAAGGTATGTGACCTCAGTTTGCTCCATATGACCACAAATGATGATCATTCTTTGAAGCGCTAACTGGATAAAAAATAAGGCACCCAGTTATGGGTAAGAAAAGAGAAAATTTGAGCATCAAGCTTCTTAAAACCACCATTTAGTTTGGTCTGTGAAGGCACCCAAAGAAGACTCATTTAACAGTTCAACCATGAACTGTAGAGAATAGTGACTTTAATAATGGTGTAGATATCCAATATGGAAGCCGTCAACCAAAGGTGGTATGGGCCAACAAAGCATGCGGTGACTAGCACAAGCCACTAAAAGGATAAGATGTCTCTTCCAAAATGATGACTTCAATAGATATGGGACCACACAATGCAGACCACTAGAATATCATAAAAAAAAGACATAAAGGTGTTGGCCAAGAACTCCATGCACAAGCACCATAGAGGTGACCATAAAATCCAGTATACTCATAAAATTGATCTACACTCAGAAGAGGTAGTGTAATGTTCATGTGCCCATAAGACTCTACTTAGAAAAGATTTATCATAGAGCGATGAATGCAATGCCGAATGTGCCCAAAACAAATCCAAGCAATAATGCACTGAACAGAGAAAGCCCCATCACCATCCATAAAGAAAATGTGGGCCATCTAAACAAGCATCGCCCTCAATGAGAGAAATAACCAAAGAAAAGTCCCACATGGGGCTCGGGCCCACAAAAAATCTTCACATGCCAAATTGCACCAAAAATGATGACTTTGAAAATGCTTTGAATCTGTCGTAATAAAAATTGGGCGCAGACCAAGTTGCAAATACAGATATGATCTCTATGAGTCTCCACAAAGACTCAATATGTCGGTCATGCAATACATTTCATAGGGAGCACCATAATGCACCTCCAATTCTCCTCCACATGTAAAGGTGAGACACTTAGCCACGTGAGTTTGTGCCAACTAAGATAATGTTTGTCAATTTGTGTGAGCTTGAGCTAAATAACAATGCCTAGTCACATGCATCGGTCTCAGTGACAACTGGTTCCATGTAACTGATAGGCTCTAGAAAAACTGATGGGATAGCTCATGTTCAAGGCTGGCATCGAGTGTGTTTCCTCCTGAGAAACCAAGAGCTAGGAAAGAACTAGAAACCGCTGGCAAAAGGACGGTGACTCGGGAAATTAACAGACTCACAATGAGCGAATGACCCTCAAAGGGAAGATCAGGCTGGTTGACAGATACCACACCAATGAAGAAACCCACTACCACAAAATCTATTTCACATAGATCTAAAAATACACTAACATAAGATAGAAATATAAACCAGATTTTCCACAATATGGCCTGCGACTACAACCAAACACTGGTAAACTGTAGGACAGAAAACTAGGGACCTCTAACCTGGAAAAGAAAGAAAAATCTCAAGAAAGACTGGAAGGAGCTGAGAGACTATAGGATTTTATACCATGTTAGGATAAACTATCCTATACCCAAGAGCCAATCTACAGACATCCTGCAGAACAGAGAGACAAAACACAAGAATTGTATTGAGATAATGAAGTAATGAGATATTGAGGTATTGAGATAATTATATGAGGTGATTACAAAGGTACAAAAGCTCTGGTTTTATAGGCAAGAGTAGATAGGAAACATGGACAAGGTTGAGACAAGTGTCTCAACCTAGAGGAAGGAGAGTTATGATAGAACTCAACAATATCCTCTAAGATAAGGTGAAGTCCAATTTGGACTCAATGATCTCCATCTACCCAATTAATGAATGCACCTAAGTAAACCTAAGTAAATAGTAAACAATGAACTATTTACTCTAATATTTTAGAGTGGAAGAACAATAGTCATAGGTCCAATAGAGAGGCTTATTGAGGCCATCAACAAAAAAAGGAACCAAAGTCAAGGATGAGGTTCCTTATTTTGATGGTAAACTAAATATGAATGTGTTCTTAAATTGGATTGAATACTTAGAAATGTAGTTTGATATAAAAGGAATTTATGAAGAAGATCTATGAAGGGTCAAGATAACAGATTCAAAGATTAAGTCTCATGCATCTTTATGCTAAGAGAATATCTAAAACACTAGAAGGAATCTAGGAAAAGAGAAAATATAATAGTGGCCAAAGATGTTAAAGAATCTAAAGATTTGGTTCATACCTTTAGATTATTAGTATAACCTCTTAAGAGAATTTAAAAACTTGAGAAGAAGTATACCTACATAGAAAGATATACTGAAGAGTTATGAATTTGTAAATGATAACTAATTAGCAAGAAGATAATGAGCATATTGTGGGTAGTTACATTAATGGACATAGATTCTGGTGCAGGAGCACCTAGAACACAAGCATATAAGGAGTTCAACATGAGATAGTATGATATTTTGAGTCCAAAATATCATTAACATGTATTGTGTTGTTGTGGGGACCAAATTTGTAAAGGCTATGCAAGCCATTTGTAATAATTGCCAAAGTTATGATTCTAGGTTCTAGTTTGGTCAATATGGTCAAATTATAAAAAGAAACACATAGAATGGTAAACATGATGTAATGAGTCATTATTGGTCCATTTAAATAGGTTTGGAAGGTTCTTTCAAGGTTTTAAGTCATATGCAACAAAATTGCAAATGTTGCGTAAAACAAAATTATAAAATGCAACTTTTCAAAAGTTGCCAAAGTTGCTAATATATTGCAAAGGGAAGGATTATTGGTCTAAAGGGTGGTTGTGTAGTTGAAAAATATAAAAGAAAACTATAAAATAATTCTCATGGTCGCTCCAAATCAGAATTAGAAGAGCAAAACATTTTGGAGCATTCAAACTTATTGTTTTAATTGTTATACTATTTTTCATGTTGTTTCTAGGCCTTGTAAGGACTTGTACAAACTATAAATCATCTATAAATTGTATTATTATAAATTATGTTTAAAAATGTTTCCTCTTATTTTGGTGTGGATTAATTTGATAGAGAAATGAAGAATTTACAGACATTTTGGTGAAAGTTGTTGGTTACAGATTTGAGATCTTCTAGAAAAAGTCATATTTCCACATTTGGTATAGACGCATATGGAAGAGTTAAGACCTTTAATTGGATTAATTTGAAATATATGTGAATACACTTTAATTTACATTTGGTTTGAGTCATTTTTATGCAGATTTGTGAAATTTATGAAGATTTTGGTAAAAATAGGTTTTAAACTGTCTTGAATGGAGCTGTAGGAAAGTATTTGTGATTACATAATAATTTGACAATTAGAAAATTTAATGGATTATGTAATGCCCCTCCAACCATCACAGGATGTAATTATACCTATTGGAAGTTTGGGACTTTTACTCTCTACTAATGATTCTGATTGAAGTTACTAATCCAATCTATCTCATCTCCACGTAAGTGTTTAATGCATATTTATCCTTGAGTAGTGATGTCTACTATGTGCTCATGATATTTTAGGAATTTTTTGTTATAAAACAATCTGCTATGGTTTTTGTATGAGGAACTCCCTTTTGATGGTTTGAGTACACTAGGATGAATTAAGTTGATTAAGATACTTTTATGACTATGTTCTGGATGGTGTATTTATGTTGTTCAAAATTGCCATAAAGATTAGGTTCTTTCTATGCTTTACCTAATCATAACTAACACCCTTTTATGATTTTATGTATGATTATAATGTGAACTATTAATTAAGGATTAACACAAATCACTTAATGGATATTATAGTCCACATAGACGTGTTGGAGTATCGGTACCATGGGTAATGGCCATGGTGGATCCTTAAACTTATAGAGGGGACCGGTGTTACATGGTTTCCAGGGAGGATCCCAATACATAGGTTGTGTGATGAAACTCACCTAGTTGGTAACCTGGAGCCCTCACATGTATTTTGTGATGTTTGGATACTTGTTTGTATTTTGTGTTTCTTGTTTTTTTATTTTTTTACTTTGGCCAGTTCTTTTGGGAAAGGATTCTTCTTGGCCTTAGATTGCCTTAGGGCTTGTGTGGACCTTGGTTCTATCTCCTAGCACAGGGGAGTGGAACTTCATGGTACCACATGGTTGGGTGGTTAATCATATCGAGGTACTATTAATGGTTGCATAGATTTCTTTATTGTTGGATTCATGCTTGGAAGCTATCAAGGATTCTACTTCTACATCATGTACTTCAATTTGTAGACACCTAAAATTGACCAGGTGTATCTCAAACATTCCAAATTATAAATCTCAGCCAAATGCTTCAAAAATCTCATCTCAATGCAAAACAAATGGATCAAATCAAATGGACATTTATCAAA
>MU225686.1:1531977-1543230 GCA_018584345.1 Thuja plicata | reverse complement strand
TCTTAGATTAACTTGTTTTATCTTTCCATAGAATTGTTGCTTTCAATCTTAATTTCATGAAGGTGTATTTTCTTACACACATAATGGCACCCACCGTGGGGCTCTAAGCCTCTTTACTAACATTTTTTTTATAATATTTGGTCTATTTTCTTTGTTCTTGGTTTTTTTATTTTAGAAAATAGGAGAAGAGCCACGTATGTGATGCCAAGAGATGCGTACGAACAAAAAAATGCCGCCTATAGAGCTTGATTCATCTCTATCCTTCTTTCTACTGCCGTGTTTCAGATAAGGTGGGCTGCCTACCAGATAAATCATGTCACCTGCTAAATAAAGTGCACCGCCTGTGACTTTTCAATAGCCGCTTACCAGCCATCTCTGACCGCATTTTATACTTTCTATACCACTTGTTGTTTTTATTTAGCTTCCTGTGGTATTTTAAGAGCCACATTTTAAGATTTAACCGCCACGTTTAAAGTTTTAAGTTACGCTTGGGAATATTTGATAGCCGATGTTTAGCTATTAAATGTCATGTAATCTCTTTTGATTTAAATCAGATTTTAATTAATTCTGTCACTGGTGTAATCCTCTGTGTTTTCCTATTCTGCAGATGAAAAATCACCCAAAGGTGCAGAAACTAGAGAAATGGATCTGAAGGCCTAGCAAGGAGGTAAGAATAAAAACCAAGAATGATAAGGAAATACATACAGAAAATTTATTAGAAAGTTTATTTGAAGAAGAGCACTTGTATGATCATTACCTTAAGGTATTCTTTGCATATAAATGAAAATTTCCTACTCTCTAATTGATTTTGCATGCTTACTTCTTTAAAGATTTTATTGATAAATCATTCACTAAAAGAGATTTTAGGAGGTATTTTTGTCATTTGAGTTTTTCCAAGTTTGCTTCACTTTTCATCACTTTGTGCTGACTAACTTGTTGGAGGAGATGGACTGGGAACGATCATTACTAGGTGAGTAAAAACAAGCCAAAATACTCAAATATGCGACTAGCCTTTGCTAGCTTCAAAATCAGGTACTTATCTTATCAAGCTTGCATTGATCAAATTGTGGCTTTCTTTTAAATCTAGCATAAGTAGAAAATTCTCTATTTTTTCCAAATTGAACAAGCATTAGGCATATGCTCTTCACTTTTTGAAGTGAATCAAAAATCCAAATGTGCAAAGCCAATTTGGGAGAAAGACAAGGATAAGAAATTGAACCACACATTTCAATTTTAAGAACCTCCTTGTTAAGTGGTTGAAAATGAACAAATATGTTTGAAGTGTTTGGAACAAAAGAAAAACAATAGGGATATGCTCTTCACTCTTTGAGTAAATCAGATTCTCAAACTTGTTGGACCAAGTTCAATTCCTGCTTTTCATGAACATGCTAGCTAATTAGAGCTTTAAAGGGCCCGCCTCCCGAGATTCACCTTATGAGGATGGTGAGAAGGAATGACCCAAAGTGGGAGATATTTTATTTTATCGCAATATTGTCTGACCCACTATAAATAATGCACTTTTCCTTAATCAGAAAGTGAGTAAAACTTGTGCAAGCCATCCTCACTTCCTCTAGTAGTCCTTCAAGATTGTGCAAAATCATACTTTTGTGCATGTGGGAAGCCCTCAAAGGGGTAAAGGATCTTTTCAAGGTTTAGATTGGAATAGGTTGAGACCTGATAAAATAGTAGACCTACCGTTTTAGAGCCATGATTTAAAAGCCAAATTTGTTGATGCTAAGGTAGATTGCTTGGAAGACATTCTTCTGCAAGCCTGTTAAAACATCTGAGAACATACACTTTTAGTGTGGTTTTTAGGGATAAGGTGAAAATTTTATGTGTGTGTTGAGTTTGTACTTCATTTTCATGCAAGAATATTTTTTGATAAATCTAATCACAGACCTTAAACTTTTAAACCCAGAAAATATCAATAAAATTGTCAAAATCAATTCTGGTCAGCAAAGCGCCGCATATAATCATTTCAGAGCCACTTAATAACAAAGCTAGGCCACTTTTCAATCTTAAAATGTCACTTAACAACATTAAACAACCTCTTGTTAACTGGAAAGAGCCATGTACAAATATTCCAAAACCTCTTAGCAACAGACAAACGCCACCTGCCAACTATAGAGTGCCATGTGTTAACAGTAAAAGGCCACCTATACACAGGTAAGAGCCACCCAAAAATTTTAAAAGGCAAACAATGGGTATCTACCAAAGGTTTGAAAACAAGAAAATTTGATTTTTGGATACCCTTTTGTACGTTCTACCACCGTGAATACTTAAATTGATCAGAATTCACCATTATTGGGCATTTTGCAAATTTATACACGGATTGGTCATTAAGTGAGTTTGAAAACCTAAGATCTTCATTTGACATATGTTAATGCCATTTTTTACTCGATCCCATTACATCAAGACTACCCTACAATCAGACGGATCTTATCTGAGACAAGAGTGTCCCTTCCTGGGTGATCCTTTTTCTGCGAATCCCTTACATGAACCCATCAAAGAAATAGAATCGAGGATGGCTTTTCTCTTTGGTCATATAGATCTTGATCAGATTAATCACATGAACAAGGATATGAACAAACAAGGAAATATTGACCCTAACAACAAAGGATCCAACAACAATACCAATAGAGGAACAAACATGGATCCTAACAATCAAGGGATTAACAATAACAACAACGGGGGAAATATGGACCCTAATGATGAGGAGTTAACTGATGAAAAGGTTACCGAGGCTATGCAAAGCCCTTTATTTATGAAACTCATGGAAAAAATGTTGGAAAAAGACAAAGAGAAATACTGCCTAGACCTAGCACAAACAGGTCTCAAGCTTCCACGTGATTATGATTTCACCAAACCCAAGAAAGAAGAAGCAGAGGCTAACCCCATTGATATCATGAACAAACAATTCCATATTTTTCAAATACAATTAGACACATTGAAACAAGGTGGGGCTCCTAAACCTTTTTCTATTGAAGCCTTGTGTCCATTCCCATTCGACAAGTCTCTAGTCATGATACCATTTCCAACAAATGCTATTTATCTAAAAGATGATAAATATTAAGGAACATCTGATCCTCAAGATCACTTAAGGGAATTTTGTGCCCTAAGTTTAGAATTCATGCATGACACAACTTACCTCATGAGGTTATTCCCTACAAGTTTGGGAGGCATGGCAATGGAGTGGTTCTGAAAATTACCCTCTGGTATTAGGACCTTTGAGGAATTGGCCTCTAAATTTGTAACTCACTATTCTTATAACATAAAACACAAGGCTACAATGCTAAATCTATGCAACACCAAACAAAGAGATGGAGACAGATTCCTACTTTTCCTACAATGATGGGGAGTGGTATTTTCTAGATACCCTCAAAGTGTACCCGAAAAAGAAAAGATGGATATTTTTGTGAACAACTTGAATCATGAAATGAACTATTGATTGAGGCTACAATGTCCTAGATCATTCCAAGACTTAATTTAGAATGGGGTGACAACAGAATAGGTATTGGTGAAAAGTGGAGAAATTAAATTCTATAGAGATAATAAGAATAACAACAACAACAATACCTCGAACACCAATCAAAATCATAATTTCAACAACAACAACAACCGATATTGGACAAAGAATAACAACAATAAAGGAGTGGTTAATGATGGAGTGGTGGAGGATAATACTTTAAAAGCTATCCCTTTCAATCTCACTCAAAACTCAGCTCAAGCCAATAATGTGAATCAAGCACCCAAAGTGCCCTTCAACAACAACACTAATAACAACTTTGGGAATAATCAAGGGGCTCCTAAGCCTAAGCCTTTCTTTGCACCTACACCCAAGAGGACATTCACTACTTTGGGTGAACCATTGGAAAATGCATTAAGGAAACTTATTGAGAATAATCTTATCGATCTACCAAAGGCTCAACCCTATGAACCTCACATCAAGACAAACTGGTGGAATGAGAACAACCATTGTGACTATCATTGAAATAGGGGACATAAGACCAATGATTGCATATGTCTCAAACATGTGGTACAAGATCTCATAGACAATGTTGTGATAAAGGTGGATGGACCTCAAACTAATGAAGATCACACAACCTTTAAAACTCCTTTTTATAAGCATGAAAAGGGAGAATCTTCTAATTCCAACAATGGAGGAAACAATGCAAATAATGTAAAAAGAAGTCATAATGTTAACTTTGCTCATACTTATGACAATACCATCAATGTTGTTGTGGTTAAAGACCAACCTATTCAAGGGTTTTCTAATGCCATCACAAGGGGGCAAGCCTCACAGATTACCTTACAAGGGGTTACTCCTATTACTATTGGTCCTAAGACACCAACTATTTTGGCTAAACAAACACCACCCACCACAAAACCTTATAGTTTGCTGGATCAATTGCAAAAGACTCTTGCCCAAATATCAATTTTGGAGTTACTAAAATTATCTCCTAGTCACAAGGAGATTCTCAAAAAAGCCTTGTGTGAGACCACGATTCCTATAAACTTGTTGGAAGACAATTTTCAGAACATGGTAGGGCACCTCATAGCCCCTCATTATCTTTCCTTTTCAGAGAAAGATGACATGTCTATCACACATCCTCAAAACTTAACCTTGCATATAGAGGTATTAATCCAAAGACATAGGGTTAAGTGAGTTCTCATAGATGGTGGAGCTGGTCTAAATATTTTCACTTTAAACCTTGTCAAGTCATTAGGGTTATCTGATTCTTCCATTTATCCAAAGAAGCGAATAACTATTAAGGCTTATGATGAAGAGAAAAGATCTTCAAAGGGCATGATCATTCTTCCAATTCAAGTGGGACCTATCAAAAGGGACACTATATTTTAGGCCCTTGACATGAAATTGACCTACAAAATCCTACTAGGAAGGCCTTGGATACACAAGAAGCAAGCGATACCTTCTACATATCACCAATGCATGAAGTTTCCATACCTAGGGGAGGAGATCACAATTGGAGGAGATTCAAACCCATTCCAATATTGCAATGCTTTGAAGCCAAGTCATGAATTGTATATTCCTCATAATAGAGAAATATTTATCCTTGATATTACCATGGAAGAAGCCAAAGAGGAAAAGTCAGAACCAACATCAAATGTCACATCTACTCCTAACCCTATTTACACTAACTTGACTACATCAACTAAGGGAAAAGAAAAGATGAGTTACGAGGGTTCAAATACAAAGGATACTTCAGTTTAGACCTCAACAATAATATTGGAATCTTCTAGACCCACTAAGGAAGAAAGAGATCAAACTAAGAAGGATCACTATGAAAAGATGAGTGATCTAATGCATCAATTTGAGAAACAATGTAAAATTAACTCAAAAGGAGTACGGGAATATTCTGTTTCCCTCTTTGATTTACCTACATCTCTAAGAACACATGGGAAACCATCTAGAGATCATCAACCTCATAAGTACAATTCCCATTTTGTGAGGGAATGTGACAAACAAGAAATGGACTAAGAAGATGATGAGGTATTACAATGGCTCTATAAAGATGATGATAATTCAGATAATTCCAATGAAAAGGGTGCAACATATCAATATCCAAACTGATAAATATGTCAAAGTATTTGATATCATGAAGAAAATGGGGTATAAGGGAAGAGGACCTTTAGGATTTTGACATAGAGGGTTGTTAGAACCTATAGAACCAGTTTGGAGAGCCAAAGAAGAGAAGGCTGACATAGGTTTTCAACACAAAGGAGAAAGTTCAAGTCCCATGCATGATTTCCATGCACATATCCATATGGTAGGTTCTGAAAGTGAAGATGATTCTAGAGAGTATGAGTGGGATTCCTTGTCCAAAGAATCTTTTCATGACGTAGAGTTTGATACCATTCACACTTATGCAACTCTTCCTAAAGTTGAGAATGAAGAGCATATGGCTCAAAGTTCGAATTCCACTCACACTTCAAGTGAACCTCAACAAGTGAACATAGAACAAGCATCTCATTTTACTCAATGGGTAGGTGAACCTTTGGTACCTTCATGGGTGGGAGATTCTAACCTAGTGTTTAATCCACATGCTTTCTTTCCCATAGAAATCTTAGAGGATTCTGATCAAGAGGATTTTGATCCTTCTTCCATGGACCATCTAGAAGAGGCACATGTAATAGACCATGACGATACAATGTATGAACCATCCAATGAAGTCATGTCCTTAAATCCTTCAAATGAAAGTCCTATCAATGAATCTTTGTCCTTAATGAATCCCAAACTTATCGATTGGGATCTGTCTGAGTCAAATGACTTACTATACTTCCCAAATGACAATACAATGGCCTTATACCTTAATACGGTCAAACCTGATTCTTCCACCAATGAATTCACTTTGGACATGATGATAGGGGTAGGTGTTCAACCTCTTAATCCAAAAAATGAAGAGAAAATATACAAAAAAATGAGAAGGTCTAGTGGTGAAAACCACCATGTGGCAGTGCTAGACCCAAAAAAACTAAAAATAAAGAATGTTTCTGAAGGTGAAAACCCAACTGTGGCACCTAAGGGAGAGAGGTTGGACACCTTACTAGCTCATGAAGATGAAATTTCCCCTATACTTATTGAACCCACAGAAAATGTCAACATTGGAAGAGAAAAGGATCCTAAATTCATTCACTTAGCAACATCTTTGAGTCCTTTGGAAAGAGAAGAGTTCATTGCATTCTTTCAAGTGAAACAAATCAAATTTGCATGGTCATATGCTGACATGCCCAAATTAGATCCAAGTTTCATAATGCATCACTTAAATGTGAAACCATGGGTTAAGCCCATAAAGAAGAAGTTGCGAAAAATGCTTCCACATATAGCCCTATTAGTCAAAGCTGAATTGGAGAAATTGCTCAAAGCAGTATTTATAAGAGTAATAGCATATGCCTAATGGATCTCCAATATTGTACTAGTTACAAAACATGATAAAACCATAAGAGTTTGCACAGATTTCAGAGATTTAAACCTTGCTTGTCCAAAAGATGACTTTCCCTCACCTCGCATTAATGCTATTGTAGATCTCACTGTAGGTCATTCTATGCTTTCACTTATGGATGGATTTAGTGGATATAATCAAATTCACATAGCACCTAAGGATCAAGAGAAGACAACTTTTACATGTCCATGGGGTACCTTTTGTTGGAATGTAATGCCCTTCGGCCTTAAAAATGTCAGAGCCACTTATCAAAGAGCCATGACTACCATTTTCCATGACATGATGCACACCTTTATTGACAATCATGTGGATGATATTTTAGCTAAGTTGCATAAGAGAAAATATCATCTCTCCATACATGACAATATTTTTACAAGGCTAGAAAAATTCAAGGTAAGACTTAACCCATAGAAATGTGCTTTTGGGGTACAATCTGGAAAACTCCTAGGGTACATTGTTTCAGCAAAAGGCATTGAACTAGATCCTAAAAAGGTACAAGCCATAATGGACATGGACATTCCAAAGAATATTAGTCAAATGAGAGCACTTCAAGGAAGAATTCAATTTATAAGAAGGTTCATTTCTCAATTGGTAGAAAAATGCCATTCTTTCACCAGATTACTACATAAAGACACAATCTTCACATAGGATGAGGAGTGTGATAGATCCTTTTCATTGTTAAAAACATACTTGATGAATCCACCTATCTTAATGTCACCAATTCAAGGTAAACCTTTATTACTCTACATTTCAGAAACAAAAATATCTTTAGGAGTCTTATTGGCACAAGAGGATGATGAAGGAAAAGAAAGACCTATCTACTATTTGAGTAGAACCTTGATCAAATATGAGTTAAATTATAGCTTCATGGAAAGGGCTTTCCTAGAAGTGGTATTTGCCTCTCAAAATTTAAGACAATATATGTTGTTGCATAAGGTGAAACTCATAGCTAAAATTGATCCCTTGAAATATTTACTTAGCAAAACAACTTTACCTGGAAGGATTGCGAAGTGGGTCATGGTACTTAGTGAATTTGACATTGAATATGTTGATAGGAAAGCAATCAAAGGTCAAGTTATAGCCGATCAATTGGCTGAATATCCTCAGGAATCTACACATCCTATACAAGTGGAATTCCCAGATTCTGCAATTGTGAATGTTGAAGCTAAGACATGGACTCTATACTTTGATGGATCATATACCCAAAATGGTAGTGGAGCGGGCATTCTTTTGATTACAGCACAAGGTTACACAATCCCAAAATCTTACAAGTTATTGTTCCCTTGCACCAATAACATGGCAGAGTATGAAGCTTTGGTCATAGGAATCAAGACAACCTTGGAATGGAATGTCACAGAATTACAAGTCTATGAGGACTCTCAATTAGTCATTAATCAAGTTAATGATGAGTATAATACTAACGATGAATAACTAATGCCTTACAAGAAATTGGTGGACAAATGGAAGAAGTAATTTTCTTTGATTACTTTTGTACAAATTCCAAGATACAAGAATAGAGCAGTCAATGCAATGGCTACTATGGCATCTTTACTTTAGTTACCTGATCAAAATGAAAAGTATGAGTTCTTGGTGGAAGAATTGGTGAAACCAACATTTGACCTACCTGAGACCCAAATTATTGAACTTTTACATGGACATGACTCTCCATGGTATGGCCCTATTTATGCCTACCTCAAAAATCAAACCCTACCTATAGACCAAACCCGCGCTCAAAAGCAAAATTTCATAAGACAAGTAGCCCGTTATACTATCCTTTTTGACACATTGTATCGTAGAGGTCTTGATGGAACACTCCTTATATGTCTAGAGGAAGATGAATCAAAATTATCTTTAAAAGACATCCATGAGGGGATTTTTGGGTCACATTAAAATGTTTTAAACCTAGCTAAGAAAATCTTGCATATGGGGTACTTTTGGAAAACCTTAGAAAGAGATGCTTTTGAATATGTTAAAGTTTGAAAGAAATGTCAATACCATGGAAACTTGATTCATGCACCGGCACAAGAATTAAACCCTTTTCTCACACCATGGCCATTCTATCAACGGGGTTTTGATTTGATTGGCATGATTTATCCAGCTTCTTCAAACAAACATAGGTATATAATCACAACAACAAAATACTTTACTAAATCGGTTGAAGCTGTCCCTGTTGGCAAGTTGACTTCCTGAGGTTGCATGACTCATTTTGTTTTTTCATCATGGCAACAAAGTCATGTTTAGTTTCTATAATGAAAGACAAAATGACTAAGTATGAAAATAGGCGAGACATAGATACTCAACAATCATCACAACAGCGCATGTGCAAGAGATTGTGTCAGCATATGCATGTTCACATATAAGTTATATGACATGTGTACATGCTACATCCATACACACATAGTACAAAACAATAGTATGGAAAAGTTACAGGAAGATCAGTAGACCAACAGTCTAGAAGACAAAGCATGGAAGCCGAGTACTATTTTCATCAGCGTGAATTATTTTGTAATGTAATGGCTAAGCACCTTTGGTTATATGTTTGTGATGATGTAATTAACATTGTAGTAAACATGCTTGAGATGACTTGTTTGGAAATGTTGTATATTTTATTTTAGGGCCGACTAGTGTTTTGTTTTGGGTCGCACCTATTCGGATATGTACATATAAGTATGTAATGTAAAGTAATGTTACAAGCATTGATTATAATGAAAGAGGAAGATACACAGGGATAGTATATTAAGTCAGTATATGATATAGCTCTTTAAGAGAGTAAGAGCATTTGCGCATACACAAAACTGATCAGACAACAGTGTCATCACAACAGTTCATTTTGATATAATGCATATCATCTTTCAGAAGGTTGTAGCCTTCATCTTATTGGGCAGTGAGCCTAGGAAGTGAGCAATATACCTTTAACAGGGTTTTTTAAAATACTCCTAATAGGGTAAGACCTTTAACCAGGTCATTGTACTCATATTGTAAAGACTGCTTCTAACAGGGGAAAGGAACTCTCACAAGTTCATTATACTTAGTACAATATTTGTGGGTACTAATTCCCATCAGGGTTTTCCTCTGATAAAGGTTTCCCCATAATCATATCATGTCTTATGATTTCTTATGTTAAGCTTCATTCTATGTATGTTTTATTTATGTTTAATTTTCTAAAAAGTAATTAATAGACAAACACTGATTCACCCCCCCCGCTCTTTATGTTTCTAACAATTGGAATCAGAGCTCTGGTCCTCAAAAAATAAGTTTAACCACTTGAGGAGATCATGGACTCAACAAAAGAAAAACATTTGAAAAAGAATCTTGAAGCAGCTCTTAAAGATCTTGATAGATCTGAAAAAGAAAATGAAGAATTTAGACTGAAAGTTGATGGCTCACAAATGCTTATCAAGAAACTAAGAAAAGATTTGAAAGATTGTTCTACATGTGACCTAGGGAAAATGATTGAAAAGATCAATGAAGAGAATATGTCTCTTAAAGATAAAGTTGAGAATCTGGATGAACAACTCAAAGACAACCAAATTGCTATTGAAAAAAAGATCAAAGAAAGAAAACAACTAGATGATGACCTTTTAAAAGAAAACATGAAAGTTATGGAATTGGAAAACATAAAAAAGTAGTTGGAATCTGAATTAATAGAAGCAAAGGATAAGATTGATAAACTCCACACAAGTTCTATTTCACTTCAATCTCAGCTTAATGCACAAAATCAAAAAGGTGACACTACTAGTCTTGGATTCAATATAACACAAACTGAAGTCAATTCATTATAAGAAAGAGAGAAACCTCATGAAGCATCTTCAGAAGCAAGGAAAGTTGAAAATGTTGAAGAGATTAAAGAAGATCTACCAAAAAGGGAAATCAAGCAAGTTAATAGAAATTTTTATGCATGCAACAAACATGGTCATTTGGAAAGAGATTGCAAAGAGGTAAGACCCTTTAATAATTATTGTTTCTCTTGTAATAAATTTGGTCACAAGGCTATACATTGTAGGAAAAATAAAAGAAATCAATCACATCAGAATCAAAGAAGAATGAATCAAAATAATAAGAGAAATCAACCTCAAAGGAATCTGCAAAATACTACATGTCAGATATGTAACTACAATGGAGACACAACAAAGCAATGCAACATGATGAACAAGAGCATCAGATCTCCTATCATTTGTCACACATGTGGAAAGGCTGGACACATCTCAAGGTTTTGTAGATCCAAAACTCAAAAGCAAGAGGATCCTAAGAAATCACTATTTGAAGAGAAAGGAGAAGTTAAGTTTGTTCA
>MU225686.1:1476929-1493683 GCA_018584345.1 Thuja plicata | reverse complement strand
ACTTTAAATACTCCCATGCACGTAGGCAGGAGTCTCAGAAAACCTAACTAGGGTTACAGATTTACAATGTACTAATTGACCCTAGGACAAAATCTAATCTGGCCATAAATGTGCATCAAGGTGAATCTTGATCAGATCAGATTTGATTTTCTTCTTTGCACCCATCCCTGTACTGGATCATGCCCATAGACACACAACCTGAATCCATGAGCCATACTCTGCAACTAAGTCTCCATCATGAATTCTCACTAACTGATCACAGTCCCCCAGGACGAGAAGTGACCCCTGACAGCCGTCGCTCAATTTCTCATCAATGAGCCATCGATCATGACCATGTCCTCGGCCAACTGCAACTGGAGAGCAATAACTTCATGATTGGACTCTGTATCTCCCTCTACGTCTTTTGAATCTTCTGTTTCTTCACTAACGTCAAACCAAACCTAATTTTGGGATCAACAGACTCTCTGTGCATGGTCTCTCTGCCATTAGACCCTTCTGATCAGCTCTGGAAAACGAGCACGGAGGAACCATGGCTGACGAGCGTTCACAATGCCAAATCTGCCGCCAGACATTCAAATTCAAAGTCTAGCGACAACGTAACTGACCGTTGGTCTCTTTGTCTTGAGCATCAGACCTTAACCATAGTTAAATCTCATGACCTGGCGACAAAGCACTTTTTACCTCTGTTTAACCCGAGCCCAGATCTGGTGACAAGGCGACTGTGAAATCTCAAAGTTGCGAAGCACTTTACTTAACTCACCTTTCTTCTGGCGACTCTGCTACTAACTGTCACCTTAAACCGTCATGGCTTGTCGCCTGATCGCCAGATGCTATCCCTCCGTCTTGAGACCATGCGACAACACTTAGTCACCAAGTCGGGGAATCCCTCTTATCAGTTAGCATGTGCCTTTAATCTTTCTAGCGACCCTGCGACTACTCCAAGGCGCTGAGTCGGGAGTACTTTTTACATAGGGCACTTTTATCATCCGACCACGCGTCCACCGTTGGATCATCTGTGCTTTGCATCGGACGGCTGGCATTTAATCGCTTAAAAACTGAGGTTGCCCTTAAATCTTCCTGCGATCCTACGACTAAGGGGAAAGAATACTTAGTCTCGAAGTCGCTTGACCCATCCTCTCCGTCTAGTGATCACCCGACTGAGGACCCACATCCACCTATCATAAGCCACCTGTCACACGAACACTAGTTACTTTTCTACACATTCGGATGCTGAGTCACCTCTCCTTTCATTTGATTGCTCGGCGACTATGTGACGAGGCCTTTTCTTTTGTCAATCGCTTAGTCGCGAGCAGTCTTTACTTTGTTTTAATTGTGCAGCGACTGCGCGACAATGTCTGCTTTAGCTCGTTGCAAGATCGCGAGTCACTTTTTCTTTTCCTGAATTGCTCAGCGAGTGAGTGATGAGGTCTCATTTCCTGCTTAATCATGCACTCGCGAGAAACATTTTCTTTCTCCCTTTCGATCGGCGAGTGCGCGACAGCACCTTATCTTTCATCAATTGCTCAGTCGCGAGCCATCCCTTGTTCACTTTGAAACATCGGCGATTGTGCGGCGAACAAATTTTCTCCTCGGTCGCGCACTCGCAAGTAGCATTCAGTCTACCTTTATTGCTCGACGACCGCACGACTACTCGACAGAAGGTGGACCCCGCAGACAGATATTCCTTTATCTTTATTACTTTGCGACTGAGCGATGAGCAGCTTTTCTATTCATTAATCGTACAGTCGTGAGCAGACTTCCCTTTGTCTTCATTACTCAGCGAGTACGCGACGAGCCCTCTTTCCGCTTTATCGTGCACTCACGAGCAACATTTCCTTTGTTTTAAACTGCTCGACGACTGAGCGACGAGCAACTTTTCTGCTCATCGTGCACTCGCGAGCTCTTTTCCATTTACCCAATTTGATCAGCGACTGCGCAATGAGTTCATCTATTCCTTTGGTCGGTCACCCGCGAGCTCTTTTTTCTTTACCTGAACTACTCGGCGACTACGCGACCAATTGTTCTTTCAGCTCATCGCAGACCCACGGCTGACAACATTACTTCAACATAACTTCTGCGGGTGTGTGACATATATATTCTTTACTCGTCGCTGACTCGTGAACACAAGACCCTACATGGAATAAACATCGCGACTGCGCGATGAGGCTTAAAAAAAAAAGACCCGCTCGGTCGCATGACTAGAACAACCTAACCTGGATAGCTCGCGATTGCGCGATAACATATTTCCTCAGCTCGTCGCTCAGTCAGGGATGGATTGGACTTATGCAGGAATAGATCACGATTGTGCGATGACTGTGATTGGCAGCTCGTCGCACACTTGGGCAACTTAATGACTTAAACATAATTCCACCGCGACTGCGCGATGAGACAGGAGTAAAACTTTTTGAAAAGGCTTAGCCATTTTTTGGGCGGGAAAACACAGACAAGGCCAAATTGTATAGGAAATGGAAAAATTTGGGCAACAGAAAGTTATTAAGATCGATGACTATGTTTTAAAATGATAAAGTTGCAGTCATGAATGGTTGGCTGTAAAGTTTTGAACTTAGAAGAAGTAATGGAAAACATGTGCTTCACCTTAGTTGGAATTTAATGCATAAAATGATGGGATAGTTATTTGATCAATCATTCAAGTCTCATTTTGCATAATTGTCAAAATTGTGAAGTAGAGAAAATTTGCAGTGATTGCATTCAAATTTTCAAGATATCTGCAAAATGGGTTATTCTATGGTACTGGTGTTTCTGAAGTTCTCAAAAATTTGAAAGAATATTAGGTTTTACAGTAATAAGGTTTCATTCTCAAAATTATTAATTGTTAGACTTTAAAACCCTAAGTTCAAAATTCCTCCCAAAAGAGAGTTTAAAGGAAAAGTAGATTATCAGGAGAGAATTGTGTGTGATGACCTAATACAGTAATTATTGAGCTCTACTTTATTGACTCTACCAAAATAAAGGAAATATTCCCCAAAAACCCACATTTGAAAATTGGTGAGGGTCTGTATGATTTGGGTAAATGGGTTAAAGATGCTTAGATAGGTATGAATGGTTTAGCTTTGTTCAAAGTAGTTTTCAGCTAGAGAAATTCCTTTGCCCCAAATAGTAATGCATAGAAATTTGATGTGGCCAAATTAGTGGTGTCTAGATTATTTATGGATGTAGACATGCTTATGCAGATAGCTAAAAATTATGATAGCATAGCTCGGGTGGTCAGGGATAAAAATGGACACATCATGATCAGCGTGACTGTAAAAGAAATCAGAGAAGTTTTTACTCAATTTAAAGAGATATATCAAACCCAAAGGAGTTTATTTAGAGAAGAACCACTAAAGGAATTTTTAGCAAAGTTGGGGACTTGGTTCTGGTAGGACCAAATACCAAAGAACCCTTTAAACTTTATTACTTTACTCCAAGGGTCAGAGGAGTGTATAGGTCTCTTTGTCGAATATGTGGGGATGATGAACAAGATGAGATTCCCATCCATTATATGTTCATGATGATCCATATCTTGCATCCTCATTTAGTAATAATTTTTTAATTTTCTCCTTACATTGCAGACCTAATTCATGACGGTTTGATAGGTATCAATAATTCTAAATTTTCCAGACCTTTTGCATGGTACTCTAAGATGAGGGACATGTTTTTATTTAAGGGGGAAAATTAATTTGAGGAGGAGATAAACCTGATGAGGTTCAAAGATCATTAAGATATGCTTATGCAATTATGGAACATAGATATGTCATGGGATAACAAAGATTTAAGCTAAATCACTTTTGATAGGTGTTTCATTGCCAGACTTAGGCGATTAATGTTGTCTAATGATCTTGGAATTCCTGTGTCAATATTTGATCTTTTTAGGCCAAAGGAATATAAGCCAGATCTTAAAATAGTACATAACTAGGGTGGCATTATTCTTTATCCAGTATCTATAGTGTTCAGAGTTTATGGCTTTAGAGGAGTACCAAACATATTACCTTATAGGGTGCCCCTTAAGATGGGATTAGTAGAAATCATACAAAATATTGGAGGCTTAGAAGAAGAAGCACTAACCGAAAGAGGGAAATGAACTATTTTCCCCACAATCACAACTACCCATCAATTTGTCATCATAAAGGGAGGATGGAAGCACTTGGAGACATATTTGGACCCCTATAATTTGACTACTACAATGTCAAGGTGTGCTGATCCCAAAGCATTTATTACAGATATGTTCATGGAGATGACCAAATGTTTAGTATTGAACCATAAATTTAACTTTCTTGAAGATGTGATTAGAAATGAATTTGATCTGATAGAACAAGAGATAAAAAAGGAAAAATGGCTAGCATACAAGAAAAACCTTGATTTTGTACAATATTTTGATCAATTGTATGATCCTTTAAAGGATTTCCAGCCATGGGCTAAAAAGATTGAGTCCTTAATGGTAATGTTTGAAGACATCATGTAGAAATTAAACTAGAAAAGGGATATTATTTTGCAAACAGAGACAAAGAGGGCCAAAGAAAATTTGGGTAGGATAATGCCCACTAGAAATGTCCCACCAGGGAAGTATGTGGTGTACTAAAGGAAAGGATATAGGACAATCCCACCAAGAGATGAAAATACCCTTGATCCAAAAGGGAAAAGGCCATTAGAATCTAGTCATCAATTATTTCCATCTCAAAAAAGGAAAAAGGTAGAAGGAAAGCTACAACAACAACATGAAGACATCTATTCTCCTTCCCAATATCCTATGCATATGGATGAGCAGGCTGTAGCTGAGGAATTATTACAAATGGGAAGTGTTGGGCAAATATATGTTACATCCCAAGAGCTGCAAGAAGGGATGATTGAAGCTCCAAAACATGCTAAACTGGATTTAACAGTTGCAGAATATGCTGGGAAGGAATTAGACCCATTAACACAACAAGCTAGTGACAAGTTTCTTTCTGATGATAATTTTGTTAAAGCTAGGGCCTTTCTACAATTCTTGTGGAGAATTCATATCAATGAATTCAAAGAAAAATGCCAACAAAAGAAAGAGGAACAAACTACTAGGATAAAAGAAGAAATTGAAAATGAGATAAAATATGAAATGATATCCAAGTTTGAAAAGAAAACTCATGAAGAAGGAAGAGAGTTGGTCAAGAAAGAAGGGGTATTAATACTTCAAGAATGGAACATAAAAGATGCTATTGGTTTTGATGCTGTGAGAAAGGAAACCAAAACTATCCATGCTACTAAGGAAGAAGTACAACAAGCATCAAAGGGAGTAAAATTTAGTGAATATCATGCAACCATGGTTATATGGAAAATAAGAAGAAAGGGCCATAAGACAACTAATAAAGATGATCGTGCAGAGCATGCATGTAGCCTCTTGGTAAATAGGTTTACAGAAATAGGGGTTGTTGAAGAACCTAATATAACTTTAGAATATGCCAAGTTTTGGGTAAGAATGGCCCTAAGATTAGAGGAAGAAATCAAAAGCCTAAAATAAAAATTTGACACTTTTATAAAAGCTTATAATGATAAAAAAATAAAATCTATTGAAAAGGATAAGAAAATTTCTATCCTAGAAGGTAAAAAAATGAGTCAATTTTCTCCTCAAGGAGTGATCGAATAGGACCCACTCTAACACTCATCATCCATTCCAATTATAACTTATCCTCCTTCTCTTATGCCATCAAGTCCTACTACACAAGAAGATTTGGATTTAGAGAGAGAAAGATTAATTGGAGAGAGGATCAAATTGGAATAATCCAGGAAGAAATAGGATGAAGATTGTGCCACCTTTAAAGAAGCAAAGGCATGGATATAATAGAGCTATTTGGATAATATACATTCTACTCTCATGCAATGTACTCAGGATTTAAGACCTGCAGCCATTTACCTGCAAGGAAAAAAAATTATTAGCATAATAGATGAGTTCAAAATAGATAAGGAGAAATGGGATCAAATCATGGATAAATGGAAAGGAAACTGAGTAGAATTGAAATTTTTATATTATTCATCCAAGGAGAAAAATGATGTTGACATTTTACTCACTAACACTTATAAATGTTTTAAGTTTCTAATAGACTTAGACATGAAGAGAAGCATCATCATAAGGAAGGTCAAGACTTTAAGGAAAGAATATTCAAAGGATCGATATAAAATGTTTCCTAATCTTTTCAAGAAGAATGATGACATAAAAAAATGAAGAATTATGGATGAGGAAAATGAATGAGCCATTGGAAACCAGGAATAACATAATTATTACTTTGGAAAGAACACTTTTGTTTTCTCAAACTGTGGAAATCATTAGCAAAGCTAGGTCATTTTTTGAATTCTGGAAAGAGGAAGTTGACAAAACAAGTGTCAGCTCGAATGAGATCAACAATAAAATGAATGAAGTCATCAGTTTCTCTTTGCTAAAGTGATGAGGTGTACGCATCATGGAAGGATAGGTATAATGTAGTTGATCAAGGAGAAGGTGATAATGTGTGAAGAAGAACAAATGACAATGTTTCCTAACATTTTGAATGAGACAGGCAAAGGTAAAAGATTCTACATCAACAAGATCAAAGACAACAAATTCCAGTTGGTTATTTTCAAACTAGTTTAAAGCAAGTATAATGATCAGGCGGTCAAAAGACAAATTATTATGAATATCTTCTAACAAAAGTGGATACCACTCCACTTTTCATTTTTTCTTATGTATTGGTCATATGTTTTGTCTTATAGCTTAGTCATCCGAAGATTATTGCATCCTTTATTCTTAAGGATTCCAACCAGCTATAAGGTAACTATGTTATTATTTGTGAGTTTCTTTCAAGGAGGGATTAAATCTTGAAAATAGTTCCAAAGGGTTAGGGTTTTGTGGAAGAATTTTATACAGAGGTGTGATAATGAGAGGATAGTTTGTATGACATTTTATCTAGGATTTTATTTATGTTCTGATTAATTGTTTTGTTTGTGAATGTATGTTCCATTATGAATCTTTGCCTAGGATTAGGCACTGGTCAAGTTTTTGACAAGTAGTTCTTATCATTAATCAATTATAAAAAAAAAAATTTTGTTATTAAGAACATATATGTGTAGTTAATTGTATTGAGAAATACAATTCATTATGGTGATCCCTATAAGAGAGAATCAGTAGGTTATCCTTCTTATGTCTAGTACTATAGAAAGAATAAGGATGAATGTCCTTATTACACTGATAATAGCTCTTTTTAAGTTCATGGTTTATCTTATTAAGCTCTCCATAAGGTTCATGATGTTCATCTACAGGACGTGTTGTCAACTGTTGTAGTTTAAGACAAGAAGGAATCAGTTTTTCCACTATTAGGTTTAATGAGAATCAGTAATCTATGAAGGTACACCTACCTGGGTTTGTGGAGCTCAAACTTTAGAAGGATTATATGCTTTTTAATTAGTCTTTTCCCTATATGAATATGGAATTGGGAATCTGAGAGTCAAGCTTGATAATCTATATAGTGATTCAATAAGAAATAGTGCTAACAAATTGGTGACTCTACTAGGGAAAATTTTAATGTCCTAGAGCTATGTTTATTAGAGAGTTAGTCCTTATGATACGAAGGATAAGTATGATTTTCCCTAATAGTTGTGAGAGTGAGTCTATTTTGTTTATCTATCATTGCACATTGCATGAAGTCATGATCCTGAAAAATGATACAAATTTTATCTCACATAGATTGAGTGGTGGTTCTGAATTCTTTGATGTGCCCCAATATATATTTTTGAAGAAAAATTTGCAAGAGAAAGTGAATCTACAAAAGTATAGACAGTAAAGGTTAGTGCTCTTGTCATTAAATATTTGACTAAAGTGAGAAAATACTATGAAAACCTTGCATATGGGCTTTGTTTAGACTTATTGTTGTGAAAGAACATCTAAGTTGGGACAAGGTTCTTAGCTATATTTTTTTTATATTTGACCTTTGCAAAGAGGTGGTGACTCTAATCTTTGTGCATTCTAGTGTGATTTTCATATTGAACATATTTAATATACTTGTCTACTTTAAAAGATGAGTTGGAAAAGAAATACTAGATCCTATTTCAAAGATAATCCTATGAAGGATATTGGAGAAGAGCTCCATACACTTGGAAGGAGACAATGGTCCAAGAGAGGTGGGTCTAAACATGATTCCCCAAATACCTCTAAGGGGAGAATGGAAACCCCTGTTCTAGAAAGAAGGTCATCTTCATCTGAAAGTACATAACCCATAGGGCCAATTGATTCTTATAGAGTTGATGCAAACTTTAATCCTTTCAGAGATGGGAAAATGATTGATGCGGGTTTCTTCCTTGCAGAATAAAATCTAGCTCCACTAGAAGAAACTTCAGCTATTTAGACAAATATTTACCTTCATATTTACTTTCCTTTATGAAATCCTATTTTAGTTTCAAGGTTGATTCCTATAGAGGCTCTTATGATTATGATAAGTTAAGAGATGAGGTTCTGGCTTTGAGAAGAAAGAAAAAGGAGAAAGAAATAGAGATAGAAGATGCAAGAAAGAGGAGTGAACAATGATGAACTATAACTGATTGAATTTTTGAAGATGATTAAGTTGATGATCATAGAGACACAAAGAGTTAATGCAAGACATTAAATCAGTTAATGTATTTTATTGTCATTAATGTCAACTTGATATAATCTGTATGGTCATGTAAATATGTTGGAAATACAATAATGGGAAAGCAAGATACTGAGAGGGGGGGTGAATAAGATCTTCAAATTTAAACACTTAAAAAAAACTGATCCACATTCATACATATATGAATCTAATGTAATCTCAAATAGCATCCACACAATGAAATAAATAACACATAACACAATAACTTGGTAACCCAGAAACCCAAATAGGTAAAACTGGGGTGGGCATGACACCCACAAAATTCTCCACTACTGCAGTAATAAAGTGTGCCTGTTAAAGCTACAAATGTTGATTAAAAAATGAAATCTACCCTGTTAAAGGTCTACCCGGTTAAGAGCTAAAGATCATTACAATCTACCTTGTGAAAGGATTTCAACTTACAATAGAGTAATCTCTCTATTAGGAGATAAAGAAAGGTCTACTAGAACCACTCTGTTAAGAGATTTTCACCTGATACAATGATTAGAATGTCTCAAGTGTTGATCCTTCATTATGCACTCTGATGCTGATGATGGATCTCCTCTTTCCAGTACCTTCCATGATCTCACAATCTGATATAACTTTACTCTATTGTTCACTGTGTTGTTACTCTGCTTGATCTCTGCTTCTCAAAAAAATAACCCTCTATGCATTTCACTTCAAAATGTAGTCACCACACACTTCGTCTACTCTGTCCTTACACTTACAAAATATGGTTTAGAATCAATCTAATATATTTGTTCAAGTCTGATAATAAGATCTAGATCAACGATCAAGATCTAATAGCCATACCTTGATGGTATTACAATTAATGTTTACAATAGATCATGCATAGGATAAAACAATTAAATGCATACATAAGTCAGCCCAAAAAGATTATATAGGTAGGCCAGATAACTTATCCTCAAAGTTTGAATTATTCCTGACATGTATACAAAAACTACTATGCTCGGCACTTGAATTGTCTGTATCCTACTTAGCTCGGTAATGTAACTCGGGTCGGCAATGTAACTAGGCAAACTGAAAAATGCTCGGCAATGTTGCTTGGCCTTGCATAGTTTTAGCTCATCCACAGTGATAGCCAACAAAAAATGCCTAAGTGAATGACTAAGTGTTGGTTACTAATCATCAACAGAACTTAGAGATTAACAATCTCCCCCTTTGATATTAGTTGCAAAAACACTTATCATTACTTCCATTCATTTTATCAAAATATTGCCTAAGTACACTAAGTACTACCCCTAGGAATATACTCAAAAATAATCCATAGAAAAGTTTACATGCCTTCAAAAATTATATACAAGTGTACCTATTCTATACTGATGTATCATATTGTATCCTTTCCAATTTCCTTACCATCTTCCCCCTTTTTTTTGTTGCTGATTGCTGGTGGGGTTAAGTTGTACTTATCCAAAAATTGTTTATGGAGCTGCAAGGTGGATTCAAATGTAGTATCCCAGGTTTCCTTAGCAATCTTTATAACTTGCAATTTTATTTCTAGCTTGGCAGCTAGACTCACTAAACTCTCTGCAGTTGATAGATTTTCATTGCTCTGTGATAACTCCTTTGCAATTGAAAGTTCCTTCTGTATTAGCTCCAAGTGAGGCAACATGCTTGTCTGAATAGTTATCAATTTAGCCCTTATTTGACCATCTTCAGCCATAAGATTGACTATTCTCCGTTGTGCATTTATCAACTTAGTAAGATGTAAAGAACTAGAAGTAGTTTCTTTACCCAAAGTAGTGCCAATTGATCTCAAATCTAACTATAGCTTCTCAACAAGCTGTAGATTATCCTTTGTGAAAAATTCAACATCACTTAATTTTTTGTACAAAGAATAAACATTGGCTATAACTTTCTCTAAAGTTTCTACAAGAATAGAAAGCTCAACCTGTTTTGTTGCAATCTCTTCTGAGATTTTCTCTAGAAATTTGCTCTCAAATATTTGCCCAGACCATTGTAGAAGATTTTCATTACTGTCTATGTCCTCATCAATTACCTTTTGTACAATGTTGACTAGCTGATCAATTATTGGAGCTTGAGGCATTTCATCCTCTAAGTCAAAAGCCTTTGCAAATATGTCTTTGATGTCATGCAACACCTGATTTTTCTTTTGTTCTATCTTCATCTCTTCCTATCTCTTCTTCCTCTTAAGTAATTCTTGAAGATTCCCTATTTGTTCAAAACATAACTCATTGGGATCCCATTATGGAATCACAATGACTTCATCTAATGTTACATCTAGAATTTGAGACTTCTTCTTTAGAATTTTCTTTTTCTTCAACTCTGGAGAACTTATGCTTGATAGACTAATATCTTTCCCTTTGACAATGTCAATGTCCAATGCCTCTTTTAATTCTATCAATATTTGTGGGGGTTCGGCATACTCCCAGTTTTAGGACCAGGTGGAGTGGATGATGCAGAGTGTGGTAGATCAACCAACACTTGCATTGCCTCTTCTTCTTTAGGCATATCAATAGTATCTATTATCACTACTCCACTATCTAAAACTATTTTTACAACCTCTAAAATAGGTGGATTCTGTGAAGTTACCTCTTGTTCATTTTCTTGTTGGTTCTCTTCACTTTTCTGATCATTGACAACTTCAAGTATCTCATCTGTTGCTATGGTCTTTCCTTCTTCAGTATCAGTTGCCTTGATAGGTGAATCAATGTATTTACCACTTGGTATATCTTGTTCCTTGACATTCAAATTGCTTGGATAATCAACTATAAAATCCATAGGACTGTCTGTAGTCATATCAATAGAGTTTGTTGCATCTAATGCATCTTTTCTCTTGTCCTTTTCTATGGAAATTTGATCTTGAGTTATATATGGCTCAGGGGTAGTCTATACTTCAAGTTCTTTTGTCCTTTCCTTAGATGTCCCCTCACTAGATTTCTTATCTTTTGGAAAGGCCAATCCAAATATTTCCTTCTAGATCCTTGTGCTTTGTTGTACTCCACCTTCAATATCATTTTTTAGAACAACATAGCCTCTAAGTTTAGGAAAAAACCTATTCTTGTAATCCTCAATGAATTTGGCTCTTTTTTTTGAGGTTAACTTAGGTATTACCTGGGCTAGATTTCCTTCCCTGATCTATCTTTCTATGGAAAGTGAAAATTCCCATTTGCTTGACAGAAAATCATATAGTTCATTTGGCACATGATTTCCTATCTCTGTAGGAGTTAATTTGAAAGTACTCATCAAGTCCAAGAGTGCTTCCTAAACTGTGTGCCTATCTACATTGTTCAATTTCTCATACTTAATGAACTTAAAAGTTGCTAACCCTGCTGAATTCCTCAAAGTGTCACATACCTCATCAAAACTTTCTATTTTCTTGAATTGTGTTGTAGGCATGTTGCTAGGTTTATCAATTTTTTGTCTTTTCCTCATCACTATCTATCCCAAAATTTAATCTCCTTCTTGGTATTTTTTCTAGCTTACTCAACTCAGCCTTAAGAGAAACCTTAGCTTCCTTTCCAGAACTACTTTCTGCAACTTTCCTCTTACCATACACTTTAGTTTGTACTTATGCTGGAGAAGTAATAGTAGATGCTCTAGTCCTTGGATGATTAGCTACAAGAGGTGTAACCTTAGGTTTATCTTTTCTTGACTTGGTTACTATGACAATTGGTGGTCTTTTTCCCTTAGCTTTCTTAGTGACCTCTTTTGATGCACTCACTTTCTCCTCTGTAGAAATATCCCCACCTTGTCTAGTGGTCAGGCCTAAAGGTGCATCCTTAGGTTCTTCATCACTACCTAAACCAACCATTTTCTTCAGATTTTTCACAATCTTCTTTCTTTTCCTCTCCATAGTTCCCTCATTCAAGCTTCTAGAAATTTTATCTTTGGCTTCATCAAAGTTTCCAAATCTCTCTGCTATAGTATCAATTTCCTTGGCTAGGAGTGCAATGATGGCATTTGATGCCTCATCAATGTTAATTTCATATGGAAATGGTTCTAAGCATGTTATCCTAGGTGTCACTACCTAGATATAAGTTTTATCTGTATCAACTAGAAAACATATTTCTTCATAGTGCTTCTCCACTAGTGACTTAGGAATCCTAGTCCTTAATCTCATTCTCTTCTTGAATTCAAAAAAATATCTCCCCATAATGCTATTGAAATTACTTCCTAGTTTCTCAATACATTCACTAATCTGAACTATTATGGGTCTATCCTTTTTCCAAACAATATTTCCTAATGTAGGAAATGTACCCTGAATGTAGAAAAATATACAAACTAGTAAGGAACCAAACTTACATGATGATCTCTTAGCCTTTATGATTGATGCTAGGTTCTCGACTAATTGTGTCTGCTATAGCTCCTCAAGATCATATGTATGATTCTTCTTAACAATTTCCCATGCTTGATCAACGGTTGTATAAGGAACACTATCTAATCTGCTCGACTGATAAAACTTATGTGCTATTACTCTTACTCCAAAGTCAAGTTCTAGGTCTTTAATTGTAGAGATATTCATACCTCTATTGTTCAATATGACTTTAGTGTTTAGTGTAATTTCTTCTTTGTTGTTATCTCTCATTGTTCATTTTCTATTCACTACAGGATATCCAGTCACTCGATGAATCATGCTTTTGGTATCTTGACTGGTCCATTATCTAACCACATACACATGTCATGAATTTATCTAAGGATAACCTTAATCCATTCATCTTTGAAACCTTGTGGAAAATCTAGGGCATGAGTTAACCTTTTATCTGCTAAATGTTTGAATTCTACCTTCAGAACTCCATTGACACACAATTTGCTATAGGATTTCATTAATTCACTATCATCTACTTCACCAATCATAACCATATAACATGATCAAACATCATGGATCATAAGTACATTGGGTGGAATGGATGAGAGGGCTCCCATTAAATCACTCTGAATTGCACTTTCAATAACGGCTTGAAAGTTGAGAGGTTCACATTCATCACTCTGTACTAACTGAATTTGTTGTTGTTCTCCCTCCATATTCTTAGCTGGTGAAGAATAACTTGCAGCCATAATCTTGAAATTAGGGTTCAAAAAATGAAAAATAGAGTACCTTGACAAGTAGCTCTTTGCATTGTTCACCTTAGGATTGTCGATGACACACTGATGAAATCTTTGATGCTAACTTTGTTAAGATCAATGCTGCAAATTACTTCAATCGCTCTGTAAACAGTAAAAATTGCAAGGTAAAAATGAAGTGTCAACTGCTCATCCTTTGTAGACTTTGAAAGGTCAACGTAGGTAAGTAATGAATGTTCTGCCCATTAAGTTAGTGCAAGCCAGCTGTCCTCAGATTTAAAACAACTAACATCCCACTTGGCTTACTAAACTCAGCCTTCACAAAATTTTACTTGGCCAACAAAACTCGGCACTCACTAAAGAACTCAGCCTTAGTGTCCATGATTGGTACTTGAAACCTATTAGTGTAATTGGATCATCTCAGCATTTGTCTTCAAAAATATGTCTTGGTGCATCTTAACATATGCAAATATGGACTTTTGCACATTTCATGTTAGGAACTGATGTAAGATAAGAATTTTAGATACAGTTCCTTACATACCTCTTTTTCTTAGTTGGAGATGATGTGATCACCTGATCTATTGGATTGGGTGACCTTAGCTTCACTAGCTTCACTGCTGCATGGTTCAGACTTCTTAACCCATGTCTTGTTCATCTCTGCTCTAATTTTCTTGACAGTAGGAGCAGGTACCCTAGTCTTGCAATCTTTCCTTGTATGTCCAATTTTCAGACAACTATGACAAACTAGGCTTCCATTCATCCAACTTTTAGACTTCCCTCTGAAATGTGTCCTTATGCAGCTTTCTAGAACATGTCCATAATCACCACAGTAATGAAAACTATGCCATGTATTGTAATCCCAATTATAAGTGTTGCCTTTTCTTGGTGATTTCTCTTGTACCTTTGATGTCCATTGTTGTTTACCTTTAGATCTGCAATCTTGTGCTCTATAACCATATTTGTGATAGTTATAGCAATTACCATTGAGTCTAGGTGTTTTTCTTGCCTTTGTATTACATTCACGTGCTTGATGTCCAAACTTATTACAGTTAAAGCAGTAACCATTAAAATTAGTTTTCAGATTGGACTTACCATTCTTGCTTCCGCAAATGTTTGTTGTATGACCTAGTTTCCCATAGTGATGGAAAACAAGTTTGTTGTTTCTTGGCTTTGCATACCTTCTTTTACATGTCTTAGATGATTCTCCATCTTTAGTGGTTGTATGTTGTTCAGTGTGACCTAATCCAAAAGAATCTTTAGGTCTTCTTGATGCTTCCACCAGTTGTTCAAAGTAGCTCATAGCTGCACATGGATCATTCACTCTATTCTTAAGTTCTTTCTCAGATCTCAATTCATCATTCAATTGACTATTCTCATATCTAAGCTTTACAATCTCCAATTCTTTCCTACTGATCTCGTGATTCACAAGTAGTAGTTGATTTTCCATGTCTACTTGATTGATTGTCATAGTTTGTATATCATGTGTTCTTTCATCAAGTCTGGTAGTCATCATTCTCTTGTCTTCTTCTACCATAGCCTTGTCATCTTTGGATTTCTTTTTCTGTTCAACAACTTCACACAGTCTTATTGATTGGGCTTCTTGTTCCTTTTTCAATTTTTTTACTTCTTCACATAGTGCACTGTTCTTTTCTAGTAGATCTACTATTGCTGCATTTCTCTTAGTAGAATCTTCATTCTGAAATAGATTTTTGGTGTCCTCTTCCTGATAATGAGTGGCACTCATTAGTTTGGCCAAATCTTTCCTTGTAGTCAAGGACTTCTTTAATTCTTGTCTAGCAATCTCAAGTTGTTGTAGTGCTAGCTGAATATCAATATTTTCATTCTCAATGGAATTACACATCTTGTAGATCTCCATCTCAAGATCTATATTCTCAAGATGATTATGACCTTTTTAGAGAACTGAGCTCTGATACCAATTGTTGGAAATACAATACTGGGAAAACAAGATACTGAGAGAGGGGGGTGAATCAGATCTTCAAATTTAAACACTTAAAAAAAAATTATCCACATTCATACATATATGAATCTAATGTAATCTCAGATAGCATCCACACAATGAAATAAATAACACAACACAATAACTTGGTAACCCAGAAACCCAAATAGGTAAAATTGGGGTGGGGATGACACCCACAAAATTCTCCACTACTATAGTAATAAAGTGTGCTTGTTAAAGTTACAAATGTTGATTTAAAAATGAAATCTACCCTATCAAAGGTCTGCCCAGTTAAGAGCTAAAGATCATTACAATCTACCCTGTGAAAGGATTTCAACTTGCAATAAAGTAAGCACTCTGTTAGGAGATAAAGAAAGGTCTGCTAGAACCACTTTGTTAAGAGATTTTCACCTAATACAATGATTATAATGTCTCAAGTATTGATCCTTCATTATGTACTCTGATGCTGATGATAGATCTCCTCTTTTTAGTACCTTCTATGATCTCACAATCTGATATAACTTTACTCTATTGTTCACTATGTTGTTACTCTGCTTGATCTCTACTTATTAACAAAATAACCCTCTGTGCATTTCACTTCAAAATGCAATCACCACACACTTCGTCTTCTCTATCCTTACACTTACAAAATAGGGTTTAGAAGTAATCTAATATATCCATTCAAGTCTGATAACAAGATCTAGATCAATGATCAAGATCTAATACTCATACCTTTATGGTATTAAAATTAATGTTTACAATAGTTCATGCATAGGATAAAATAATTAAATGCATAACTAACTCTATAGAAGAATATTAAATGCATACATAAGTTGGCCCAAAAAGCTTATATAAGTCAGCTAGATCACTTATCCTCAAAGTTTAAATTATTCCTGACATGTATACAAAAACTGTTCTACTTGGCACTTGACTTCTCTATATCCTACTCGGCTCAACAATGTATCTAGGCAAACTGAAAACTGCTCGGCAATGTTGCTCGGCCTTGCATAGTTTTAGCTCGTGTTAGGAATAAGGTGTCTCAACCTTGGATAATTCCTATTCTTATTATTTGTTTTGTAAAATGTATTTCTTGCAAATAATGTTGATGTGTCGGCATCTTGAATAGTGTGTAAGGAGATCATGGC